>JAXGGA010003693.1:0-98458 GCA_038373865.1 Uloborus plumipes | reverse complement strand
GAAAAAAGAAAAAAAAAAACCCCGATTGAACATGTTTCTTACAAATTGCAATAAATGAATGACTTTTGAAACGTTTTTTTTTTTTTTTTCTTGAACTTTTTCTCATTCTTTTCAAATTTTTATGTTCTCTCCCTGCTTCAAACAATTACATTTAATGTAACAATAAGCTAAAAGAGTACAAATTAGTATGAACACTTAAAAATGTATACTATAATACATAAAATCATCTTTTTTAATGTAGTAAGAAAGGTGGACAATTGTAATACAGTCAAATCTGTCTATCTTGAATTTCACGGGACAGAAGAAAAATTCGAGATACGGAGGTTTCGAGATAAAACATTTGTGATAAAATTTACAATTACAAGAAATTGGAACAAAGTTAAATACTTAATACATTGTTTTGCATTGATATTGTTGAATATTTTACTGTACGACATGTTGTGAGTCCACGTTTTACTAATTGTGATGACTATATCAGTAGCAAGTTAATGTATACCTTTAAGTACGAACATAAACTTTGAATGATTGTACAGAAGATGATTTTTGTCTCCAAGTTATGACATTGATAAAGGTGGCTGGAGATGAAATTCAAAAATGAGAGTCGTCAAAAGTCCAGATATAGAGGTTTTCGGGAGATATCATTCGAGATAAACATGAGAAAAAACATTCAATTTATGCTGTAAAAGCAGGGAAATTGAAAAATTTCGACATAGAGAGGCTTTCGAGATAAGCAGGTTCGACTGTCCCAAGTAGCACACTTCGTTTTTTAAAGGTTGTAAAATGGTTATTAACGTTGTAACAACCGCTTAAAAACGTTTATAAAATGTTTATGTGCTACCTGGATTATTAAAAGCGACTTTCAGCCGAAAAATTTGAACTATTCAAAAATAATAGTAAAACCCAAAATGAGAAGTATAAAGTTTCCAATATATATACATACAAACACACATACATACAAATTAATTAACTAAAAAAATACTGATGAAAAGAAAAAATAGTTTTAATATTTTCAGTTGAAAAGTTAATGGTCTTTGAGTTCAAGCCAAAAGAGCTCGACTAACTGCAGTCTATCTTAAAAGTTCCGAATAGATTTAATTTTACGCCAAAAAAAAAAAAAAAGAAAGCCGCTGTTCGATTGTTATCAAAATTTCAAAGGTGCTGGAGTATGTCTCCATCATCAAAATTAGAGAAAATGTTTACTTTCTCTTTTATTAATATCTCCGTTGCTTACAGTTCTGTAGACATATAGAAAATGCAGAATGAGAGAAAAAAAAAGGAAAACATGTATAAAATTAAGATCCTTAAAGAGTAACATAAAATAGCTTATTAGTCGATCGTCTGTACAAATCGTCTGTACATGCTTGTGTAAACGAACAAGAATCATTAAAAAGAAAAAGATTTATAATAAAAAAAGAAAAAAAAAAAAAAAAAAAAAAACTATATATTCCTAAGCAAGTAGAAGTAAAAATAATAAACACATTCTACTTGAAGTTACTTAAATATCTCTAATGTAAGAAATTCTTAAATTAAATAGAAATGATTTAAAGATTAATCATTCACATTAACTTTGTATTTAAGCTTTTAAAGTTAAATACGGACATCAAAATGAACAGAAATAGAAACAAATGCAAAGCAGATTCAAAATCTCCTCCCCAAAAAACAACAAAAAGAAAAATAATTTTAGAAAACTTTTCGAAAAATGTCCATGGATCGCAAGACCCGCCATCTATCTTCCACGAAGAGAATAAAAGAAATGAACGTCAGCTACGGCATAGTAAAGACAATCAAAATTGTTGATAGCTGTATATATTTTTTCAAGAATGTTTGAAAATATATTCTTTTATGGAGTGAGTTTTTTGAAAATACTTTGACAAGGAACTAAAGCAACATGATAAAATAATTTCAATTGTGCTGCGCGCATTTTATTCGTTCACTTCAATAATAATATTGCCAGTATTTTCTGTTAGATTTAACATTTTCTACACATAAGTATTAAATGCTTGTTTTTCAGAAATAATTCTAATCGAATCAATGAGATACATTTTAAGTTAACATAATTTAAATTGAAAATCACATTTTATATTTCTTTCTTAGCCACCTTAGTAGATGGCAGCACAACTTATTAGCATGGGAGACTGCTGAGCGTTGATCTTGGGGAAGAGTACGAGAAGTCAAAAACATGAAAAACAGCTTACCTCAAAAAAGAAAGAAAGAAAGAAAAAAGGTTTACAACTACACGTTGCAGAAAGATATTTCAGAAAATTAACAAAGGACATTGCACAGATAAGAAAACAAAACAGAGTTTCTTGTGGGTTTTATTTTTCAGAAAAAAATCATTCAATGCAGCATTAAAAAGAATATTGAAAGACAGGTTTTTTTTTAAATTCTTCTTAGCTTCAGGAAAACATAATTAAAGAGATTTAAAGAAATGACTATCTAAAAAATTACGCCTTTAAAAACATTTTTTGTGTATTACCTTTTTTTAAACTTTTTTTTTCTGTTCTATAGTTTCTATGTGTAAAAGACTCTATGCTTAACTAAGTTATGGCTTTGTATGAATTTCGGAGTATCTTTTCAGAATTTTTATTCCTACTAACTATCATACGATACGCAAATAACTCGAAACATTTTGAAAGTCACATTATAATACTTAAAGCAACCATAAAAACTAAAATTATCTACGCCATAAGAATTGTACACAATTTTAATATAAAATGAATCACCAAATGCAACTATGTATGCCTAAAATTTAAAACTATATCTGGGTGTGCAAAAAAAAAAAAGACTCTTTTTCGATCATCAGTACGTTGACTTCCATAGAACGCTAGTAAATAACGTTTGCGAAAAGAAAATGCAAACGAAAATCAACTACAAAAATCAGTATTGCCGTAAAAGAAATCGTTTACAATGATCTTTAAAGTGAAAATAATTTCCTAATAAAATAAAATCATTTTGTGTATTGGAGAAGTTTTCTCAAATGTTTAATTTACGTTATTACTATACCTTTTCCTAGCATTAATTTCATTTTGAGGATCATTAATTTCCCTCTGAATATTTGATCTTGTATTAACTAGGGATGCACTGATTAATCGGCCACAATCGGAAACTTTGCAGATTACTAATAATAGGAAAAATCGATTCAATTAATCGGTCAAAAAATATTTTTAAAATATTACTTTTCAAAGTATACCTTCACTAAGAAACTGTGATCAATAATTTTATTAACAGTAATAATAATTCTCACAGTTAATGTAAAGTTTTTTACAAATTCATTCTTCCACTTTGAATAAATATACGTAGAAAGTGTTAATTATTAATATAATTATGAATCTAATTATTAAAAAAATTAAATTAAAAGTACTCCTAAATTGAAGTGCTCACTACAGACTCCCCCTAACCTTTTTTTGAATTTGTATGTTCAATTAACATAATTAACAATGTGTTAATGCAATATTATTGACAATAATATGAAAATTGGTTCTAAGAAATTTGATGAAATATTGAAATTATTTTGTGAAAATTAGGAAAATGGTGGAAAAAAAATCTTCTCTCGGAAACAAATTACTTACTATTTCTAAACTGAGAATTGTATAAGAGAGAAAAAACAGTGATGGTAAAATTGGTAGTATTTAAAACAATCATCCTTATCATTAATCGGCTCAACCGATTAATCGGCCGATTATCAACAACCGATTATTTGGTAATCCGTAATCGACCGATTTGCTTATCGGTGCATTCTTAGTATTAACATTAACACACACACACACACAAGTTGATATACATAAATACGTCATGAAAAATACGCTGAAAAATTGATCTCTTTTAAATGAAACTTCCTGAACGTTTCTCAGAAATAATTATCCTTTTGCAGTTGAGTACCTGAGCGTAATTCGTGGCAATGAACCACTGCACTGGAAAAAAAAGGACATTCATCTGTCTGAGTTGATCCAAATCATGAATAAAACATTAATAGAACTGAGAATTCGATAGCATGGGGGCAAGAAACATTAGCCATCTATTAGTTCAAGCGGTCGTTCACCCTTTTATAGATGATTTCAAGTGCTAGACACACGCACGGTGATGCTAGAGACGGATAGTTTATGCGAGTAATATTTATGGTTAATGCGCTTTGTATAAATATTGTACGTTCATGAGCAAACATGAAAATGTATAGTAAACGTCCTAGTAACCGTTCAAGAAAAGTGTTTTGTATGAATCGGATACATATTTACATTTGAGAAAAGACATTCATTCTCATATTATGCTAGAAACATATTCATGAGAAAAATGAAAAAAAAAAATTGAAAAAACTTTTTAATGAAAAAAAAATGTGATGCTAGAAACGTTTTTATGGAAATAAAAAAAAAAGAAGAAAGAAAAAACTTTTTTAAAAGGAAGAGAGAAAGAAAAAAGTATTTACGATAGTTCTTAAAGATTGTGAGAATTTAAAAATAAATGTTTGACCATATTTTCAAACGTATTCTCCTGTTTTAGACTAGTTAACCAAAAGTGTCACCTAAAATGTCATCAACGTTGAGTAGTTTTTTTCTCTGTTTAAACTTTACCTTGCAGAAGTTTTTCACTTCTCTACTACATGCTTATAAAGGGGGCGATTGCCATTGAAACTGATCAGCCTATTTTAACGTTTTTTATTCGTGCTTACTGACGCTACTCAGTATTTTGATATATTTTTTGAATTTGTTGTGACAGAAAATAAAAAAGAATTATATTTAAATTCATTTTATTTTTCGAAGTTAAAAAATTTGATTTTTTTTTTGATTTTGCGGTAAAGTTTTGCAATAAATAAATTTTATTTTGAATCATGGAATATGTAAGAACGGAAACTTAAAAAAAATGCTTACTTTAATGCAGAAACAAAACTCTGTGAGGTATAAATTTCAAAATGTATTTCCCAATTCATGTTTAAGGGTAGGAAAAAACACCGCTCTTTCAATACGAAACAATTTTGAAAATGAATTGGTTAAGATTGCTGCTTGAGGTCCCGAAGCTTAAAAATTTTGAAGTGAAAAAAGAAATTCATTATTATAATGCATAAATAAACACAAATATTTCAATTTCTTCAAGACAGACATCCATTTTAACTTAAAGTAACTTACTTAATACAACGCACAATGCAGTAGAGAGGCCAGAAATTACCTTATGGATGAGTATTTTGGTCATAACAGCTATTACGTGCAGGTAAAAATTACAGTATAAGGTTTTCCAAAACGTGAAACACTAAAAAAGTTTAAAAACGTTCCTGTCAAAAAATTGGCAGATAACGTGCCTGAATGCTGCCAGTAACATATCTAGCAATAAGCAGGAAAGTTTCTCAGTAAAAGTTAGCAACTTTTCTGAAATTACCATGGAATCTCCATGAGGCACCCAGAAACCAACGCAATAAAACCAAGTCGCGTTTTTAGTATAATACCGGAACCTTTTAAGAAGACTTAGATACGTTTCTCGTTAGGTCTTGGCCAATTCTTGATTTACTGGGAAAGTTGCTGAAGCATTTCAGTAAGTGTGGCCTAAGTTAATGCTGAGTTGCAAGAAAATAACGAACTGTTTTTTGCCAACAATTCAGACATAGCTAGTGCCTAAAGACTTCAATTTGCACTCATCAGGTGCTAAGGCAATTTGAACGAGCTGCAACTGTGCTGAAGGTGAAACACTTAATATAAAGTTAAGCTTTTTTTTTGAAATTGGTAGCTAAACGTATTTTTAATACTGCGAACAGTTTGCAGTCACAGAACAAAATAGTCGAAATCCATAAAATCCCAAACTTTACCAGAAAACAGTATGACGGTTCCGATTTTTTTTATAGAATGTATAACTAAGAATTTTGGGAGGAATTTTGATCATAAAACCTCCCCCCTGCATGAGCCACTGACACACTGGCCTGTGATTTATCAAATACGAGTTATTTTTAGCTCCAGAAAAGTCTTCTATAGCAGTTTATTCGTTACTTCTATTATATTCTGTAAAAGTCGTTCTTCCCCGATGACACTCTTCTTGCAGTGAAGCAAGCGTACATTTGGGGCAAAACTAACTTGGCAGCATTGTGAAAACTATGAAGACTTCCACAAATAACGTTAGATTTGTCCAACTATTGTGTCAAACTGGCTCTGAAATATACAGGACCGAATTTCGGGATAGTCGACAGATTTTGTGATATAAATACTGTCAAAAATATCAATACATATATTTTAGGGTTGTCGGATACACTGCTTTAACATTAAAAGGAGCATCAACTTGGACATGTAAAGGTACTTTGTGTACTGTAAGTACAATAAATCAATATTCAGATAATTAATAAAATAAAAGAGTTTCAGTATACCATGCTTTTAAATTGAACTAAAGAGTATAAAAAAATTCTCTCAGCTTCATGCAGATTTTGAAGCATTGTTAATGAAAATTAAATTACGGTTATAATGTTTTGAAGTATTGCGTTTGTTAAAACTTTCAAAGACTGAAAAATAAATTCTTAAAATAAAAATTTTAGAGCCTCGCAAGCGTGGCACATTAAATTTAGAAATAAAGTCCTGAACTAAATTTATACATAAAAATCGAATTTGAATAGGCAAATATGTCATCTTTTTTATTGAACAATAGTTTGCACGAACTGCGTTAATGCTGGCAGAAAAAATGATTTTATGTATTTTTCTGGCGGAACCAAAAGATATTTTTATCACTTCCGGTGGCGGCATAGGAACTACCTTTCCATAAATATGCATGCATCATTTACATATCGCCCATAACAGATGCAACATGGTACTTCGGATACGTATATCGTGTTTAGCACTTTTTGTGGATTTCAAAACATTTTGTTTCACCGAAGCTTCCTCTTCGCCGTAAGTAAACAAATTATTCTTTTTTCTGTACTTAAAATGTTTTATAGAAAATGAGATAAGATTTTCCTAAAATATTTACGATAGTTAATTTCCTTTTAAACTCCTTATGAAAAGACTCTGAATGTATGTTATTCAGCAAAGAAAGACTACCAATTTATATCAAACGAAAATAATACTAAAACTATAATGAATAAATTGCTCATATATGTATTGTATTATCCCAGGTAGCACAACTAACCTTTAAACGTTTTATAAACGTTTTTAAGCGGTTGTTACAACGTTAATAACCATTTTACAACCTTTAAAAAACGAAGTGTGCTACTTGGGATGTGAATGGATGGAATAGTGAAATTGTGAATACTCCTTAAGCGAATTGTTCTGCAATATGTTGTGAGAGGTACTTAAAATATTTGCCACTTTCGACCCACATCTAAATACTATTTGATTATTTTTATTTCAGTTGATTGCATATAGCTTTCATTTTAGTAGATTTTAGTTAAATGTTCTAAAAGTAGTGCGTGTACATATTTTTTTTTACCAATTTACGTTCGAGACAACAGATTCTAAATTATTTATTGTAGGAGAAAGAGATTAATCACATTACTTTCATTATTGGTTAGAATTTTGATTAAATAAGTATTTGTAGTTGTTGTTTTTTTATAAATTACCGAGTAATTATACCCGACCAGAAAATATTAGTTTTATACTTTCGCCTTATTTCTTACGTGCCCCTTTCATCTTGCTTTTTCTGTTTATTATTATGCTTATTGTTGTACATTTAATAGTTGGATTTGCAAACCAGACGACTAAAAACACACTTCTTAGACTAACATCGATTTATTCAGTTATGTTTCAGAACTTAAATTAGCAAGTACTTTAAATTGGCAAGTTATGTCTTATTTGAATCGTAATCAGGAGTAGAATAGGATGTAATGTAAATGAATGCTGCTGCAAAGAATGCATGTTTCTTTTAAAAAATACCGTAAAGTCGGGTTACTTGGACCCTAAGGGGATACTTGAGCCCATTACAATAAAATGATAAAATCTAGGTTTGGTACTTATTAGTTGAAGACTTGCACGTAGTTCCTCATTTCTCCTCTAGGTAGAAGCACTCTGCAGTCTCTAATGCTAGTACCAAACCCAGATTTTATCACTTTACTGTGGGCTCAAGTACCTCCTTGTGGGTCCAAGTAATCCGACTTTACGGTACGTCATGCATTTGATAGTGAAAGTTATAACGTTTCAATTTACTAATATAAATAATGCTTTATACTGTGCAATTTGCATGCTTTTTTAACTAGCTCCTATTTCGAGGTTTCGGCAAAATATTTTTTACTTGTTCAATCAATTTGCACAAAATTAATTGTATGTCCTTTGGAATTTTAGACTAGTTTTTAATTTTTATATATTAGAATATAAGGATATATATGTATTACAATATGTAGTATAACTGTCTAAAATGTTTTCTAAAAAATGATTTGTATGTGTTGTGGTCGTGACGGTCAAGCCCGCATCACGTATTAATCATTATTTTTTTAAGTTCAAAAAACTGAGGACATAAGCATAACGGTTCCTCATATTCATATTCATGACACTTAAAAACCATAGTTCAAAATTTCGGGAATAAAATTTAAATGTATGCGTAAATCTCTCAGGCCCGAGCAAATAGATTAAGTATGCTACTGAAACGAAACAATTTTCGCGAATTCGTAGTGCATTACATAACTGTCTGGGATTCGGTTTCGTGATAAGCATGATAGCTCAATATAATCTACATATTGCAATTCATTATCGTGACAAATTTTCGTTTTGTATCACGCACGGATGTTCAAAATGAAAACTAATCGTGATAAATATGTGACAAACTTTGCCAAGCTACGCAGAAACAGTATATATTTAAATATGTGATTTTGAAATTGAAACTTTCCCTATGTACTAAATATAGGAACCTTCCGTTGCATTTTTTTTCTTGCTTCACTTTAAAGATAGTGTCGATGCAATATTTTTATGGAATTTTACAAAACAACGGAAAAACAGCGACGAGATATTTTTTTTTGCTGTTATGAATGATTTTGCGCGTATTTGAATAGTCCCAGGGCATTGTATTTCTTTGAATTAATTTAAAACTAGTAGATAAAACAATTTTGAATAAGAAAAGCTACCAACAAACGGCTGATATTTAAATATGTAATTCCGAAACTGTAGCTGTTTTGCTGTGTATTAAATGCAGCAACCTTTCATTTCATTTCTTTGCTTCATTGCAAGGATAATATAGTAAGGGAGAAATGACTTTTACAGAATTTTACTATAGGCAACGAGAAAACGGCGTCAAAAAACTTTTCTTCAGCTATAAATAATTTCACTCACATTTGAAAAGTTAAAGACAATTCTGTTTATTTGAACAAAAAAAAAAGTTAATAAAATAATTTGAAATAAGTCAAACTACTAAGAAACAACTGAAAATTAAATATGCAATTCCGAAATTGCAATCCTTTCCTGATGCATAAAATATGGAAACCGGCTTATGCATTTCTTTGCTTCACTGCAAGGATAGTGTCGTCGGGGAAGAACGACTTTTACAGAATCTAACAGATGCAAGGACGAAAACTAATGTTTCAAGATACTTTTACTAGCGTAATTTTTGTTCATAAACTAAGTAGTACACTTATTAATAATGGATTTTCTTGAGGGTACAAAGGATTAGATAATTTTCCGTCGTACTGGTGATGAATATTTTAGAGCACATAAAAAAATCATTTTTTTTGAAATACATTTATTTGATTGATTAAAATATGTTCATTTGTTTACTAAACAAATAATAATTAGTCTTGTTCGTTGTTTAATTAAAAACATTTAATTCTTCGGGTATAATATCCTATTTTAGTTTAATATTTAGTCAAATATTGATTTTAGACCAATAACTGTTAGGGAGAGGACAAAAGAACGGGGAAAAAATATCAAATGATTTTGATTTGAATCAGTTAATAATAGTAAGAAATGCATTGCCAATAGTAGCAATAATAATAAAATAATTAGTATCATTCAGAAAATTTCAAGACTGAGAATTGCTGAGCATAAGATTGTAAAAAGAAAACACCTCCTTTCCATTATTTTAAACCATGAAAGTTGTTAATTTCAGCACCCTAAGGCATTCCATTTGCATCTATATCTACAACCGTTTTAAATCCAATACGGATTAATTAATAATAAATTTTAATATTAGTAAAATGCATGTTGTATTAGTGAAAAACAGATGAAAGTCAACAAAAAAAAATGTTTGGTTGGTGTTATAACCTTAACTACTGATGAAAACGTACATGAATAACGAAGAAAAAACCGAAAGTTAAAATTGATTTAAAACTCAATCTTCGTTCGGTTAAATAGCCCCCAAACTAAATTTGTCTATATTTTTTTTCTTGTCTATGACAGAAGAAGTAATTAAGAACATAGTAAGACTAAAAGTTAAAAGCCAAAAATTATAAACAAATAAAACAAAAAAAAAGTAGTAGCAAATAGAAATATTAAAAAAAGAGAGATTTAATAACTTTATTTCACTTTATCTTTTTACATCACTGTAGTAGCCATTTCCCTCTCCCAAGGAGGGTTTTGCTTCATAAAATGCGGCCTTATACACATGTTCTTCAACATGCTAAAACTTACAATATAGCGTTAAGTCAAACTTTCTGGAAAAGTTTAGCTGCTTGCCCCTTTCTCTATGCCTTTGCTCTTCATATATCACACCCTGCCAAACGGAATTGTTATTTATGAAAAACATGATAGTAAAAAAAAAAAAAACATTAATTATTGATTTAAAATCTAAATTTAACGCTCTTTTTTGCCCCAGAGATAGTTATCATAACGTGGGGGCATAAAAACGATATTATCAAAAGTGCCACATCATTAAAACTTCATAATTAAGAAGGAAAAGTTTCAGATAAATTTAGACTGCAAAAATACCAACAGTAAACATAACTTCATAAATGTTTTTACTTATTAAACCCTACAGTTAATCAATCTGGTTTTTTTTCTGAGCTGTGTTACTTCTGTACTCTGGTTACGATATGTTGCACATTGCTCTCAAAAGTTCAATTCAAACCTAAAAAACACAAAAAATCTCGGGTGCCAATAGATGGCAGCAGCGTCGCTTCAGTTTTGTTTCTCTGCATGGGAAAACAGTTGCCGAGCACCGACCGGCATTTATGCCATGTGGGTTTTGCATCCAAAACATCTGATGGAAAAGACAATGCTAACTCATCTGTAACTTCCAAACTTGAGGATAGAAGCAAAAAAACAACTACAACTTCAGCATGTCTACTTCTAGCGGAAGTTTGTAAGCACATCTTTTTTTTCTAACTCAGCTACGCTTAGAGATCAAATCATAAATTGATTTGTGTCTCGAGCTTTTTCTAGTTGCATTTGATTGATGTTTATTTTTTTTTTTGTTTTCAGTCGTTATGGAGACTTAAAAATAACGAGTTAAAAGTCCTTGCGCTTTCAAACGTTCGAAATGGGGACAGTGTATGTGATTTTTCTGGAAATAGAAACGATGAAATTCGAAATAATACCGGAAGTTAGCTCAAATATACACAAGTTACAGAAGTACTTTTTTCTCCTGATCAAAATGTGGCAATATTCTATAAAAAATTAAAACACGTTGACATTTTTTGCCCACGCAATTGACTTGAATTTGCTAATAAACCATGCATAATAATTAAGCGTTGTCGTTTTTCATGCATTAATTTGAAAGCAGAGATATATTTTTCAAAATGCATTAATATTTGCTACACTCCTAATGGGAATTTGTTTGGAAAATCTTAGATTTCAAAATAATCCTCTCAATTAACTTCCAAAGAAATTTGTGTTTAACATTGAAATTATTTTTCTCACGACTGTTTAGTAGTTGTCTTGTTCATTGAGTGAGCACCGGTACTGTACACCATCGACCGTGTGTACTGTAAAAATATTCTTAAGCTTATTTTTTGAATGGCTTGCAATACATACTTTTTATCTCTGATCTTAATTTTTAGTTAAAAGCGGTTTTTTTATGCAAATGAAATATAGGACATGTAATTAATATTCTAATGATAAATAATCCCCGAAACAGTATGTATCACCTATTTCTTGCATTTAAATTAAAAAAAAAGTTTGCAGTTGAAGCAATAATTTTAAAATCTGACGAGTTTTAGGTTTAGAACCACTTTTTATCAAGCATAATAAAATCACGTCATTAAAAACCGAGCGTACAGCTTGTAATACTAAGAAAGTTTTAGAATTCAAGCTACTTAGAATACAAATGTAAATAAGTGTTTTAGGTTTTAGATCTTTTAAATGACTTTTGATGAATTCTTTTTTGAATGATTTTTAAGTCATGTGCATATGAACATGAAGTGAAACAATACTCCTTCGAATACAATACCTCCTCGAATTAAAAATGTTTTTTTTTTTTTTTTTGCAAATAAAACACGTATATTATCAAATCGTTTAGGTGACATAGGTTATTGAATATTTTGCGCTGTGCTGCATATAGCTCCTGCTGGAATTCATCCAATACGAATACTCGTTTCTTTCCTCTTGTCATTTTAATATCATGGTTTGATTTTGCTGATATTAGGGTTTGATTTTGCTGATATTTGGGTTTGATTTTGCTGATGTTTGAGCTATGTGGCATTTTGCGTAATTTTTAGAAAAATCCCCGGAATGTAAAGATTAGCACTTGTTAAATTGTAATTTTTCGCAGTTCAAGAAATGTTTTTCTCCTTTCACTTTTCCGTGTTCCCTGTTAACAATTTTCAACTGTACACTTTTTCGGGGGCAGGCACACGGTAGTAAAAATAAAAAATAAAAAAAAAAAAAAAAAGAAAAAGCTAGTTAACTATTTCAAGAAAAAGTTGAATCATTTATAATTTGCCTGAAGAATTTTTTCCCCTATGAATTTTTATAATGAAATAATTTAGCTATAAAAATGAAGCACATCATGCTATAAAACTCGTTATTTTTTACTTTAAGACCGTAATAACTTAAATTTGAGCAAGCCGACAATTTTAGAGTATTTCAAACAATATTTTACTGAGCGATCATTTTTTGTACAAAAATAAGTAAAATATTGAATATTAAAGATTCTTTTTGATTTTTCGTGACTCTAAATATTCAAGGTATACTAACCTGCTATTACTATTATTATTATTATTATTATTATTATTATTATTATTATTATTATTATTATTATTATTATTATTATTATTATTATTATTATTATTATTATTATTATTATTATTATTATTATTATTAGTGGTGAAAATACGGGCTATGGTACAAATACGAGCGGTGAGAGCTGTTTTAGTAGAAAAAACTACTTTTGAGGTGAACCTTACGAAAATTTTCAAGTCTAGTGAAACTAAAGATCTCACTTTTAAAATTATGCACTTAAGTAAATTGCTGCTACCCGACAACAAAGTAGATGACATGAGCTTCTTATACGCTATTTGTTTGGAACTATTTGTTTGTCTAGTTATAACTGCCATCAACCACTGGGGTATAAAACTGAGTACTGGGTGGTATAACAACGTGCCATCTCGGTTTCTTTGGTTCAGCAGTGATAGCCTGTTTTAGAAAACGCAGTTTTTGATTCTAGCTAATTATTAACTAACTGAATACCTTAATAGGTTTTATTAGGCACATAAAAAACGGATTTTCTCTTTTTTAAAAATATTTTTGGATGGTCAGAACTAACTAAACATGTGAAATTAAAAAGAGAAAAAAAGAAAAGTCGAGGCTGAAATTTGACCTAGACGATATGTAGAAAGCAAAAAACGCAATTTTCTTACACAGCACGGGAACTTCGCGGACAAGTAAATATTTGAATATCCCTAGGACTGATCTTCCAACTTTTGCAAAAAAAAAAAAAAAAAACCGCACATCCTGCTTTAGTCAAAAATCCATTCTTAGGCATAGATTTTTAAAGTGACACTGAGGGTTACGCTCTGGATACGTTTATATTTTTTAAATTTTTATTATTTTAATTTTGATGCAACCTCAAACAGTTGAGGTGGCCAACTTCCGAATTAACAAGTTGCAATTAATCTCGAAAAATGATTTAAAAAAATGTTGAAAACAAATATGGCATGCTTGCTTTTTTAACGAAAAAACACGAAAATCGTTTGACCGTAATAAAAATCAAGCAACTTTCTAGAACCATTGGCTTCAAGTAAAAAAATATTGAAGCCTTCTTCACTATTTTGTAAGAACTCTAAGACAAATTCAAATTTTTCCCAGAAAGAATTTTCAACGTTAAAACTGGCATCCAGAATTAAAATCTTTTCACCATTCAAGGAAACGATTAAAAATTGAAGAGGATGCTTAGACACCTGCTAACAGTCACAGTTATAGTTTTTCTGAGTTTTTTCGGGAGAACAGGTCCATATCACCCATGAAAGGCGTATAAAATATCCAATAAAGTTTTTGTGTGAAATTGTCACATAGATCTTAAAAGGAATAGATAGGCCTTCTCCCCTCTTTTTCTCCTCTCAGCGCGCGTCAACATCCCCCGCTGGACACCACGTGATCATGGGACACTCCGCACAGTCAACGCTTTCCCTTATCGAAAAGGATCGTTTTTTACCGCGATCTTTTGAATGATTAAAAGCATTAGACAGTTTTCCAACTTAACTTTTTGAGGCAGATGCATAAGCTATTAAAACTTTCTTTTAAGTGTTTTAAATATTTTTGAAAACAGAAGCCTTCAATGTTTAATATAGAAAAAAAAATCTTAAGTATAATAAAGCTTCCAAATTTTCATTTAATTCAATTTTTTTTTCTTTCATTTTTTTTAATACAGAGAAATGGATTCAATGCATTATTTGTCATAACTTTTGAAGTCACTACAACAATTTTGCATAAAACTACATGTTTAACCATAAATGAATTTAGAAATACAAAAGTAAATATTCTGAAATACACATAAATTCTTTCAATCAAGTAACATTTGCAGCCTTTACACACTTAGGTGTGGATGCAGGAACTGTTTTTAAGAGGGGCACCAAAAAGTAAAATGTGCTCGCCCGACTCCATTTTTCCTTTTATTGATAGATCCATTTAATGTTTTTTATGAAGATTTTTTTTTTGGGGGGGGGGGCAGATTCTTCGACTTCTCCCACCCCCCACAAAAAAAATCCGGTACTGTAGAAGACCCCAACTACATATTAATGAAAAATAACTTTGTTTTGTTACTGATTTTTCGACTACTTGAATACATTTTCATTTAAAAGTACTCCGAAAAAAAAAAAAAAATTCTTACTTATCAGCCTAACTTTAAATTACACGAGTGGTAGTTTGACTTTCGCCCCTCAACATTTTTGTTACAGTCTACAAGAAAGAAATACAGTTCAAAAAATTTTACTTTGAAGAAATAAGTTAGAAATAGTGGCATAATGATTTTTTTTCCCTGTAGGAGAGGCATAGACCAGCGGTTCCCAACCCGCGGGCCGCGGCCCACTTGTGGGCCGCGGACAGCATGGTACTGGACCGCGGACGTTGAATCGAGAGTGTCGTTTCTAAGATCTTGGGGTCCATTGTTAGTTTTCCGGATTTTTTTTTTTTTTAATAGTCGCTGTGGTTTTCTGCTGTGCATCTGCTGAGCTAAAAATATTTCTCATCAATATTATGGATGCTTGGATTCGGACGGGGTCTTGTTGCAAGATGAAGTTGGTAAGTGATGAAAGGACTACTACGACAAGTACTGAATTAGTTAGTAAGGCAGCTTCTAATTCATGTAGCAGAAAAATAGCCAGGAAAAACAAGATATATTTCCGTAAATATAACGCGGATTTTTTAAAATTTGTCTTCGTGTCTTATGGCTCTGAAGAAGAGAGTATGCCTCAGTGCGTGATTTGTTTTGAAACCATTTCAAATGAGTGTATGAAAGTTTCGAAACTTGAAAGACATATTGTAACTAAGCACCCAGAATATGTAGGAAAGTCAATTGAGTTCTTTCAAACGAAGAAAAGAAATTTTGCAATGACAAAATCAACTATGGACAAGACTTCAAAACAAAGCACTCTAAGCATCAGAGTTTCGTATGAACTAGCATTGCTAATTGCAAAGAAGGGTTCAGCTCACACTGTGGGAAAAGAACTTATTATTCCCGCTGCAAAAATAATAAGTGATGCGTTATTGGATGATAAATGTACAAAACAAATTAATGAAATTTCGTTATCGAACACGACAGTTAAAAGACGAATTGATGAAATGTCAGAAAATGTAAAAGAAGCCATTTTTAGTCTTTTGAGAAAAAGTGAATATTTTTCTCTCCAATTTGACGAAAGCACAGATGTTGCTGGTCAGGCTAATTTATTGGCTTTTTGTCGCTTTGAATGGAACGGCAATATTCAAGAAGAAATGTTGTTTTGTCACTCTTTGTTGACTAGAACAACAGGAGAGGAAACTTTCCAAGCTGCCGACAATTTTATGAAAGAAAATGAAATAGATTGGAAGAAATGTGTAGGTTTGACAACTAATGGGGCACGAGCGATGTCAGGAGTTTATAACGGATTAGCCTCCAAGGTTAAATCAGTTGCACCATTGGTTCAATGGATACATTGCAGTATACATAGAGAGGCTCTTGCAGTCAAAGGTTTCGACGAGTGTTTGAAAAAAACTCTTGACGACGCAGTCAAAATCGTGAACTTTATCAAAGCTAGACCTAAAATCTCCAGACTGTTACGTGTTTTGTGTGACGAAATGGGAAGTGACCATAAGCAACTTTTACTTCATTGTGAAGTTCGGTGACTCTCAAGAGGCAAAGTCTTGACAAGATTGTTCGAACTCCGCGATGAACTTTTGGTTTTCCTTATGGATGAAGTAAATAATGGGAAACTTGCAAGTTCTTACTTAGACTGCATCACAGATGAAAATTAGTTGAAACGGTTGGCCTATTTGGCGGATATTTTCAATTCTCTTAATGTTCTGAATTTAACTCTCCAAGGCAAGGATTGTAATAAGATTTTTGTGAAAGACAAAATTGAAGCTATGATAATAAAACTTCAGAGATGGGTTCGAAAAGTGGAACAAGATTCCTATGACGCATTTCCTACCTTGCAAGATTTTCTTGAGACCAACGAAGTTGAAATTGATGAGAAAACAACTGCAACCATAAAAGATCACCTCAACTCTTTGGCCTCTAGCCTCAGGTTAGTTGAAAGTATTTATCTTTCCTTATTTTATGCTAATACTTTAGCAGCCCTTATTGAAAATATTATTGTTCTTAAACGAATGACTTTTCTACAAGCGTTAAATATTTCAAATATTACGTTCTTTAGAACTAATGATAATAAATAATAATATTCATATTTCTTAGGAAGTTCTTTTGAGGATGAAATACACTGGATCAGAAATCTCTTTGAAGAAAATTACCTGGTAAAATTGAGATTATCTTCCAGTGAAGAAGACTCGCTAATTGAAGTATCATGCGACCAGACCTTAAAATCGCTTTTTAAAACAACGTCATTAGTCCCGTTCTGGATAAGTGTTCGACAAGATTACCCAGCTATTGCCAAAATTGCACTGAGACACTTGATGGGATTTTCGACCACTTATCTTTGTGAACGAGCTTTTTCAACATTAGTATTTTTGAAAAATAAACACAGAAGCAAATTGAACTTTGAGAGTGATTTGAGGCTGAAACTATCGAATTTCAATCCAGATATTGATGCGCTCGTGAGCAGTAGACAGTGTCAAAAATCCCATTGAGAATCTTTTCACTTTAAATATTTGTTTTTGAAGGGTTTCCTTCTATGTGGAAACAATAAAGTTGTATTCGTTTTACAAAACAAAAAAATAAAAAGTCTAAAATCTTGTTCAGTTTCTCTTAATTATTGGAGTATGTGAATATGATTTTTATAAATATAGGTGTCTGTTTGTCATTAGAAGTTTTACTTGTATTGTTGTCAAGTAGTGGGCCTCCAAATTTTTTCCCTAAAATTAGTGGGCCGCACAGCTGAAAAGGTCGGGAACCGCTGGCATAGACCTTTTGCACCCCCCCCCCGAAAAAAAAATCTTCTACTGTAGGCTCTAACTATATATTAATGAAACAATAACTTTGTTTTGTTTGTGATTTTTAGACAACTTCAATATTTTTCTTATTTATAAAAGTACTCAGAAAATAAATTTATTTATTATTTTTCAGCCCAATCTTAAAATACATGAATGGTAGTTTGACTTTTCTCCTTAAATACTCGCTTTTTTTTCGTCCCGCAAAGTATGAAAAATCTTACTATTTAAACCCAAATGTTTAGAAAACTACTGATTACTGTCTCATAAACAATATTAACTTTGTCATCACCTAAGTGACTTTGTGAATTACTTTAATTGTATGAATCAACAGCGAGATACATTCCAATGTTTAAATATTTTATAACGATTAATATTATTAGCTTATTAGTGTAATTATCAAAGCTGCTTCTGTTTCAAGCATATACTCATTTAAATTTATAAAAACGGAGGTGGAAGATCTTTCCCGTAACTCTTGTAATGATGAGTAACATAATATTTTTATATTTTATTCCCAAAACTTTTTCACATTTTTGAAAAACACTTTCATTTCTGCACAAATGTACTACACCTCTTAAACTTTTAATGGTTGAAATCAACCGTTACTTGAATTTGTCCCAAAATTTTTACTAGGCCTGTTTTTTGGTTTGTGTTGTAGTTAATTTTGCGTTACAGTAGTCGCACTTCACAACAAAGAGCATTTTACGAACAACAAATCCAATAATGTAGTCAGAAACATCGTAAACGAATTGTGTCATGTAAATAGAGATGATTTCTGAATTTTTTTAGTAGTCATCAGAGGAATTGGAATAAAAGTTGCATTCTTCCAAAGGGGGGGCGGGGGGTATTTTTGTTACGCTTCAAATTTATGCTTTAAATTTACCGGTTACTTTTTGTCAAAATCATCGTAGCTCGATAAACTAAAGTCTTAAACTTCAGTATGAATTAATAACTTTTTGTAGGCACTTCAAAATTGCCTGTTGAAGCCCTTTCACAAACTTATCTCAGTGAAAAACTTTTCAATCAGGAGAAAGCCTATTGGTCCTTAAGCAACTTAGAACTAGAATTTGCACCCTTACATATTTTTTAAATCTTCCCAGTATTTATAGAAATTAAGAAACCTAAAAACCCAGTTTTCAGCGGTCTTTCGGAACCGAATTTTCCATCGCTTGTTTTTAGTGACCTAATATAAGGCTCCGCATCTTCAGAATTTTTTTTTAAAATTCTCTGAAGTTTGACTCTGCAGGGGACGTTTATTAATTTTGGCAGAAATATTTCTCCTGTTCAGAAAGTCAAATATCTTCAGACAACGCTATTATTTAAACGACGCTTCGCATTGTTATCCAAGAGGAGGGAGAAACGAAGTCCCATGATCACGTGACTTTCGGAAGAATCATGTTGACCCCACTTTCCCCGAGCGAGATACACTGCGCAGGGGGAGAAAGGCTCATCTATTCCTTTTAAGATCTATGAATTGTCATAATTTTTATTTATTTATTAAGAGAGAAACCATTTTTTATTTAAGTATCCTGTATTTGAACCGCCTCTTGAAAAGCGTTATTTTAACTTTTTTTTTTTTGTAATCATTTATTTTTAGAACACTTAAAACTAGTTCTCTGCTTTTTGAACCTTAAGATCATCTTTTTGAATATATATATAGAATATATAGGGTAAGTGCTCCAGTAGTCGGCCATTTAAGAGATCTTTTGTGGATCTTGGCTAACCTAGAACTTTCAGCTATCAATACAGTAACAAAAACAAGGTAAAACTTTAGAATGAACCTTTCTGATAGTAAATCACCTACTTGTTTCAGAAATTTAAAAAAAAATTATGTTAAAATCCAAGCTGTTGTCAACACTAGTAAATGCTCCAGTAGTCGGCCACAGAAATCCAGTGCTCGGCCACGTTGAATCCAGTAGTCGGCCACTTCATTTTCATTGATCTTATCTGATATAGGGGGTTGAATTAAAAAAAAAAAAACAAAACAAAGGGAAACTTACAACGAACCAGATCCGTCATTTGGGGGATCAGGAGGGGGTCAATTGCTACCCCCCACGGTTTTGAGAAATCAGTTAATTAATATGTAAGTGGGCGTCGTGTTTGCTTTTCGCGATGAAATTGCATTGTGTTTGCACCCTTTGTCCCCCCCCCCTCTGTAAACGTGAAATAACGGGCCTGCAGTGATGTATTATACTTAGTCTGGTCATATTTTTTGGTGGTACCTCTGGTATTCAACTTGTGTAGATAATCATGTTAGTGTACTTCTTGATACAATATGTGCTTTACTTATTTCTCTAACTATCAATCTACCATTATTAATTTTAGACAATACAATTAACACAGAATTCTCGGGACATTAATATTTTTATACTTTAGCTGCCTAAAAACAGTTTTATTTTAAAAACTCGCGCTAAAAAAGTATTTTTTTCTGAATAACGTCTAAAAATATGTCTATATCAAAAAGAAAATAATTTAAAACATCAAAAAAAAAAAAAAAAGCTTCATAAGGGTATGAGTATAAATGGCGCAACACTTTTTTCCCAACATACTTGGCCCCCCTCCATATCTTTTTCTCAATGTTTCACAATTCAAACTACCCTCCCCTACCACACTATAACACACAAACAAATTGTTATTAAGGAATTATAGTTGAATTAGAACTAAAATTGAGTATTCTTTCTGCGATATGAATTTTTTACCAAATGACGTTTTAGTTTTATACCACGGGCAAAGCCGTTTTGGTACCGCTAGTTGTTACATAAAATGCTTTTGTGCGAACCAAAATATAAAAACTCATATTTCTTGTTACCTCCCCCCCTGCCGCAATCTGTCACAGTTTAATTAACCACCCCTTCCTCTTGTTAAACCAGGACACAGTTTTAGGACGATCTCCAGAAATAAACGATTTAACTTTGTATTGTGAAATAAGTGATAAAAGATAAAATAAATGTTGTTGCAACAAAGTATTACGTATTGCGTATACGTAGTTTGGGCTCAAAAGAAAGTAAAAAAAAAAAAAAAAAAGCTTCTGAAGAAAAGAATTTCAGCAGCACTTACTAAAGATGCAAGAAGGAACAAAATAAACGAAGTTTATACAAAATGTACTTGCTAAGGAAGTAAAAAACAGGAATAGTTTTGTAGTGAACAGCAGTTTTTAGTGATAATGACCAAAGAATCAAGAAATGAAAAGCTGCTTTACTGTTTATGTAAACATAAAGACATAATAATAGAGTCGACACAATTCATAACCAATAATCACGTCGGCACTTAACTGGTTCACATTCATTAGAACGGAATTTCAACATACGAAACATAAAACTAAAACTGTAGTTTCAGAAATGATTGCTTCCAAAACTGTGCAAGTAAAAATACATTCAAAAATGCGCTGAAAGGAATCTCCATCAAGGCTTCATCTAGTACAGAATGCTCCACTGAAGCAAGTTTATTTGTTTTAAACTAATTGAAGTAAGATGAAATAAGGATGTAAATGGAACTCGGGATGTCATGAAAGTAATCTTACAGCTTTCGACAAGAATATTAATAAACAAGGAATAACCTTGAAAACAAACCAAAATTTAGTTTGCAACAACGTAACCATGAAGTTTTGAAATTAACTCAGCACAATTCTAATCCTCTAGCGAAGAAAACTACAGAAGTCAAACATTTGGGGAGAATCATTAGTGAAAATGTACCAACATTTGAAATAATAATCCTAAATAGAGCACAGGGGTCGCTCTCTTGAACCTTTGGTAAAGCAAAAAGTTAAGCATAATAGCAAAAGAAAGAATAACTACATGCTTGGCACTCATTAAATAACTTGAGCTTATGTGACTATTGAAGTAATGCATCTTATCTCCAAAATTGGGGAATGTTTCTTAACTGCCGAATAAGTATCAATAGAAGTCAAATCACTCGTTTCGCCAATTTCATTAGTTTAAGATAAAATTTGATAAGAAAAACTATTAAAGCACCATTTGAAAAAACTAGATGAGTATTAAAACTTATAATCTAAACTCAACGTATGCGTATTTAAAAATCTCTTTTTTAGAATTTTCAATTAAATTTACAACATAGGAGCAATAAAATGCCAAAATGGTGGTCAAAAGAAGTTAAGACATTTAATTTAATTACTATTTTTCAAGAAAAATAAATTTTGGAGAAGGTATTTTTACTCAAAGCAGTTAAATTGTCGCTGTATTTCAATAAGTTAATTTAGTTTTAATTTGATGAACCCATTTTAAGAATGAAAAGCTACATTAAGTATGTGGCCGACTACTGGATAAATCATTCAAACTGCTTAGAACCAGCGGTCGGCCTACCATGGCCGACTACTGGAAATGCAGAAGAATTCTGTCCCCAGTAGTCGGCCACCCCTTTAAAAAATAATCGAGTCTAACCAGGAGTTCGCTCTTTCATTGAAACATTATGTTAGACATTCCATTAAGATAAAAACCACTCAAATTTACAGTAGAATTAAATTAATAAGTATAATTGGCCATTTTAAGAAGACGTGTCCTCTTATCTGAAAAATAAGCAGAATCGCAATCTTGGATGACGGACACACCATTCAAAATGAAATGACTCATTACTAATTCAAAAAAAGTACCCAAAACTTAACTGCCACTGGTTGATGATTGAGGATAGGTACATGAATGTGTGAATGCTCCATATCTGATTTTGAATTAAAAATGTACTATTTATGAGGAGTTTTATGTCATTGTGGCCGACTACTGGAGAGTGGCCGACTACTGGAGCACTTACCCTATATAGAATATATAGAAGTTTGGTAAGACCTCATTTGGAGTATGCTGTTCAGTTTTGGTCTCCTTATCTGAAGAAAGACATTAATTTATTGGAAAGGGTACAAAGAAGGGCTACAAGGTTAGTAAATGGGTTTTCTAATTTAGACTATGATTCCAGACTTAGAATGCTTAATATGTATAGTCTTGAGCGAAGGAGAGCCAGAGGGGACATGATTCAGTTGTTTAAATTTATTAAAATGAAAGATGTTACGGGGTTAGATTTTCGCACGGAAAGCAGGACAAGGGGTCATTGTTTTAAGCTGTTTAAATCTCAGGCTAATCTTGAAATTCGAAAACATTACTATTTTAGCAGGGTAGTGGGAACTTGGAACAGTTTACCGGAAGAGGCGGTAAAGAGCAATGGAGTAGATGGCTTTAAGAGGGCCATTGATCTTCATTGGGGTCTTTAATTTGACTAGGACCAGCCAAGTTGGGCCCAGAGCCTGCTGCTGGTCGCCACATTTGTATTTGTATTTGAATGTTTTGAATAGTCATTGGCACTAAAATTCGCCATTTCGCGTGATATGTAAATCTATAGGTACTAAACTGAAAGTGATATAGATATAGCCCGTTTTTGGAGCACTTTCTCTACACTGTAAAAATTAAATGTTGTTTTTACAGTATAGTACAGCTAATAGCATAGTAATATTTGCAAAAGTTGCTATTTTTACAGTAATAAACTTAAATTGCTAATTTAGCAGCTTATTACCGTGCATTTTAGTTTTCAACTGGAACCTATGTTGCCAGTATAATACTGTTGTTGTTACTGTATAATACAGCTAAATTTTATGGCAATAAACTAAAATTACTACCTTTACAGTAAGAAACTGTAAAATTTGCTAGTTTTACAGTTTATTACTGTGCATTTTATAATTTTAAACTGGAACCTAGGGTGTCAGTTTTGTAGTGTAAAAACAACAGTTCATTTTCTGCAGTGTATTATTGCAGCTGTTGCTTATAGATAATGTTCAGATTCTCCGATTCCATAATATTTACGACAAATTTTATAAATTTAAAACCCATTTTTATCAACTATTATGGATCAGCAATGACGTTAATACCACTACAATTCTGCCGAAGAACTTATCCAACAAAACAATCGATGATTCAGCTAGTATGACAATAGTACTGTTAGTGCCGGCCTATGAAATTGATTTGAATTCACACCGGAGATCTGACCACCTTACCAGGTGTGTAAGTATGAAACCGGAATTTCCCATAAGTGGCGCTAGATGTCGATGTAGTTACCGACTCATCACGTCAGCGGTGTCTTGTTATTGTATTGATATCCGACAAAGATTTCCAACTAACAATAACACGAGTTTCATTCAGTAGCATTAGTTTATTAGAGATAAACATGTCGAGTTTTCTGCCAACAAATTACGATTTGCCGACATCACTAGTTTTCAGTTTTCATCTGAAGAAAACCGCAGCCGAATCGCATTGAATGCTTGTGGAGGCGTATGGTGAGCATGCTCTCCGTAAAACACAGTGTTTCGAGTGGTTCAAACGGTTCAGAAGTGGCGATTTTTACGTGAGGAACGAAGAACGTGGAAGACCACCGAAAAAATTTGAAGACGCTGACCTGCAAGCATTGTTGGACGAAGACCTGGGGAAACTGTCAATACTGAACGCTACCGACAACAAATGACCAATTTTAATCGAGCTTTGAGTGCAAAACGACCAAAAAACCAACAAAGACAACACAAGGTAATTTTGCTGCATGACGACGCACCAGCACACAAAGCAAAACGTGTCCAGGAAACGATAGAATCGTTCCGTTGGGAGATTCTTTTGCATGCGGCTTACTCACCAGACCTTGCTCCATCCGATTATTACTTGTTTGCATCGATGGGATACGCACTTACTGAGCAGCGCTTGACTTCTTACGAAGCTGTACGAAAATGGCTCGATGACTGGTTTGCCTCAAAAGATCAACAGTTCTTATGGCGCGGAATCCACAAATTGCCAGAACGATGGCAAAAATGTATAGATAGCGACGGACAATACTTTGAATAAGGTACTTTGTATCATATCATTACAATAAACGTGTTTTTACTGTTGAAAAATTCCGGTTTCATACTTACACACCTGGTAAGCTCCCATTCACTCGAGCTCTTTTTTAGTGTGTTCTTTATGGCGTACTATTCGAAACCTCTCGATTTAAGGAAACCTCTACCTTAGATTTGCTTTGTTTCCTTTAAATTATTTCTGATAATTAGTCATATCTGCAGTTTTTCATTATAGGATAGGTCAACTTACCAATATCGTCTTAAATAACTATTATAATTTAATGAATCATCTGAACCGAAACGAAGAAAATTTTTACTTTAAAGATAAGACTGATAGGTTAAAAGTAAACAAAGCAAACTCTTTGATGCCTATGGCAGCAAATGGGCACTGTATGTATGTTGCACTTCCAGTGTCAAACTTACATGAATAGTATCTATGGAAGACCTAAGACGATTTTTCTGATTAAAAAAATTTCTTCCACCTTTAGATGGAACTTTGTTTTTTTTAAATTAATTTTTTTTTTAAATAAGCTTCTAATCAAAAATAAATAGTTGAAAAATATGCAATGAGTTACCGCCCATAAGCCAGGGCTGAGGCAGAACTGAAGCAAATTTGCTTCAAATTGCCTTCGAATTTCGAGTTGAGCCGCACCATGGTTTGCGGACGCTCGCTGGTAAGATAAATTCACTTTATCTACCAGTTTGTTGGCTATCTTAGCTACATTAAGAAGATTTTTGCCTCCGGCTCGATCATTGGCTATTCCTAACTGAGGAGTCCATAATAAGGACGAAACTGCAGTCTTGGGATGCTATGATCGAGCTGTGAGTGCGTTTACTTCGGTTGAAAAATAGCTTTTTTCATTAAAAGTTACTTTCGAAAACAGATATTTCTATTGCCAGCAGAACATTTGAATAAATTACTATTGCTCTTAGTTTGTCACGTGATCTTGATGTCAGATTTGTTCATTTTGTAATTGCTGTATCGAGAGCCATTAGAAATAAGTTAACATACATTTGCTAACTTATGTATATTTGTTCCCTATTTTCTTGAGATCTGCCAGGAATTCTGATCAAATTAAATATCAAACCATTTAGAATTTAGTAAAAATTTTCTTCTCTTCATCATCTTTATAGGACTACTCAGGGAGATATTATTTGAAAAGGAAAATAGCATTCTTTTGCATATTTTTGGGTAAAAATATGCCCATAGTATACTATCCAATTTCAATACCAATCGATTCAGTGGATATTTTAAGTAGTTTATCTTTCACTTTCTTGCTAAGCTTTATAATTTTACGAAGAGATGATCGGTATCTTGAGCATCCGTTGAAGTAAAATTGCTACTTAAGAAGGATTAACATAATTTACATAGTCCAAATTCAGACATCTTAATAATCACGAGGAATTAAAGGTGGTGGGAAAGAACTGGTTTAATGTTTGTTCAATCAAACTCTGGGTATGAGACTTTATTTCTAAATTTCATAGAGCATTTTTATTTCGTTCAAAATAGTGCTAAAAAAGATAACTCTTAAAACATTTGAAAATATATTAATAACTCTTTGCTTTGCAGAAAGACTTTTAAAGAAATAAAAGTTACATCTTTCTGTGTAAACAAATTGTAAGGACAACACATTTTTCGCTTTAAAAAAGGGTTCCTTATAATCTGGAAACTTATGTATTTTGTATTGTTATTTTTTTGCATGGCAAAGCCGATAACTTCCTGCGCTATAGGAGGACCATTTGCCTGACTTTTTTTTTAAAGATATTTTGTATACTGGTTACAAACAGTGTTTAATGGACAGGAAAAAGAATAAAAAAATATGATGCAAAAAATAATTTTTTTTATTAAGGAAAGAAAAATCAT
Source organism: Uloborus plumipes (assembly GCA_038373865.1). Classification (NCBI taxonomy): domain Eukaryota; kingdom Metazoa; phylum Arthropoda; class Arachnida; order Araneae; family Uloboridae; genus Uloborus; species Uloborus plumipes. Next base: position 71,886 of record JAXGGA010003693.1, on the reverse strand, counting down.
CCCTTAAAAGTTTCGATAGACCCAAGAGGGTACATACTTTTTTTACTAAAAATTTTTTCTGCCTACGATATAACATTTAAAAAGACATTTTATAAGAAGAAATAAAATCATCAACTAACATAAGCTGGGAAGCTGGGAATCACTTAGAAAACTTAGCTTTTTTTCTTGAGATTGTGAACGATGTAATTCTTGATAAAGATCATAATAAAACGGCTACAGAACACACTTTACAGTGGTTATGTGCTGCAATCTGTTAATAACGAATTGAAACAACACCAAGGTACTAATGAACACTATTATTTGGTTGAAATGTGCATTTTGGGGAAATTCAGAGCCTTTTTTGGACCGTCCCTAAAAAGGGATGCTAGGCATTAATGGGTTAAGGAAGCAAACAGTTACATGTTTCTGTAGAAAAAAACTAAAAACAATATATTTTTCTACTTAAAAAATTGTTCCTAACAATCTCGAAGCTTTTGTGCTTTGCAATATTGTTCTTTCCTAATGAATATTTGGTTACTACATTACACATACAGATTAGTAAATTTTAGACTTTAGAGACACCACCTTATTTATCTACGTATTGCGTCAAATATATTGCTTTATAAAATTTGACTGTAATTTAAAGTGGATAAAACTTTTACAGCAGTTAAACACTTTATAAACGACATTTTAGAGTCCTTTTCTTTTGAAAATTTTACATAGCAGATTGTTCAAACCTTTAGTCAATCACATCCTAACAAAGATTAAAGCAAATTACTTATTGAAATCCATCAAAAGAAAGGACCATAAAATGTGTGACCTTCGATTTGCTCTTCAACAACCAGCCTGTAATCTTTCCACGAAAGTGGGGCAAGAGTTGTAGAGATTTACCACCTCATCACGTGATGGATCTGGCCATTAAATCAGCTCCGTCCCATGGGTGATAAAGACCTACTTTTTGGTATGCAGTATTATGGGGCTGATTACTTGAATTTTCGCATGAACTGTTCAAAATACATTTCACGCTTAGACTGTTGTAAATAGCAATAGAGAAGGGTGAAATTAATGTATAATGACATTTAGTACGTTCTTCAGTAAGGGATATTAATGATTACTACGAGAGAGAAAAAAGCATCTTTTTGTCGTTTTATGTTAAAAGTTAATCTACAAAATATTATGTGTTAAAAGTTATTAAACATTTGTCTTGGTAAATAAGAATTAATATTTGTAAACAAAAAATAAATAAATGTCTAACAACTTTTTCAAATAATAACTGAAAATAAATCAAACTGTTTTAAGAAGCGAAATATTCTAAAAAAGGGAGGGGGGAGGGAGATCAAGCATGCTTAAAAATATTTGAAGTTTAAATTACAAGCCGCAAAATGCACTTAAATTCCATGAATAATTTTTATATTGATGTTTTTATAAAAATATTTCTGATTTTTACTTTGTTTCACTTTCTGTTACGTACTAGCTGTTTAGTGTTTAATGTTTAAGAAATTGTGAATGTGGGTTTAGATATTAATTTAGCCCCTTCACCCTCGAAGGTCTACCCATGAACCAAGCTTTGTCTGAATCCGTTCGTTGCTTTCTGAGATATAGCAGAGCGCATACCTTGCTCAATTCCTCTTCCTTGCTCAAATGCTCAATTCCTCTACCCCTATAGGAGGGAAATGTCGCTAAAACTTTTCAATTTCCATGAAGGTAAATATCGTCACCTTAGAGCAACTGTAAGACATTTTATCTGAGAAATAATAGTAAGATAACACCTACTGTCGTTCTGAGTTGTCGATATAGGTACGAAATTTCGCTTGTTTTCATGTAGTAGTTTTTGAGCTAAATTGGCCACAAAACGTTGCTTCTTACATTTGTAAACACGTACAGACATACAGACAGACATTTTTCAAAAATGGCAAAAATGGATTTAGTACACTTCAAAACTTGTAAATCAATCGAAATTCTAAAGTAAAAGCAAAAATCACGTATTCATTGCTTCTATATATTAGATACAGGCGAAAGTAAAAAAAAGAAAAAGAAAAAGAAAAACAACTGCTCGTAGACAGCATAGTGCTTTTTCAGCATTTGGATTAGTTTTTGATTAACTTGAGAAGTAATCAGATATTTCTTAAATACATTTTGGCATAAATTGAAATTGATTACGCATAAAATGTAACTACTTTGCGTTGAAAAATAATTTTGTGAAAACGTGTTCGGTGCACAAAGTATTGTAATAGATACTTATTAAAACGCGATATGCGAACAAGTATCGTTAGTTACCATACCACTTAGATAAAATTTTCAAACTTTTGGCTATGCGATATCATTAAGTACCTGCTTAGGCATGATAGATGAAACCAAACCATCATTATCAGCTAATTGTGTATGTAAATAATCATAAACGATATAACTCTTCGCTTGAGTGGCCGTCAATGTCAAAGTACAAATACTGAAGAAGAAAAAAGAAAAAAAAAAAAAAACGAGACAACTGCTCCATAAAAAGTTTTAGTTTTCTTGGTGATGATCAAAACCACACAGTTAGAATAATCGCCGCGAAACGGCCCAAACCCCAAGAGACCCTTACCCGAACACCCACTCAGCGAGATTAATAAAGTGGATGGGACTAGTGGAGGAATTCCACTTTTTGTCTCTATAGTGATTAACATCTCGTTGTTGCCCTAGGGTTCTGAATGGGCACCAGCGACAGACGGTTAGCGTCTAGCCCCAATTCCATTTGGAAGTAGGCTACCACCAAGGATTCTTTGTTGACTGGGGCGATGGATTTTATTTGGGGTTAGCAGCCGTGATTTTGCTGTTTGGCGAAGGATGAACTGGTTTCTGCGATCATGGCAGCCGCCAGGAGATGGTTCCCTAAGATCAGAAGAAGGAGACCCCCTATAAAAAGGATATACAATAGATTTAATTTTTATGGGTAAGTTTTCGGAAGTGAGTTTCGTATTTTCTAAATAAATTTGCACGTAGATTGCAATATTATTTTCGGGAGCTTTAAAATTCTACGAATCGAAATTGCTAAGCAATAGCAACAGACGCTTTTCTAAATATCGTTTTTGCACAACTTAATGACTGACTTAATTAAAGAAAAAAACTTTCGCGTACTTCGGAGTTTTACAGCTTACACTAATCTTCAAAATAGGCAATTTTTGGCTGCATACATTTTAATACTTCATTTGCTATTAGTTGCTGATAATAATACTAATAATAATAATAATAATATGATAATATTAATCATAATAATGATAATAGTAATAATGGTCATAATAATAATAATAATAGAAGTATCTTTCAGACACTTCGATTATTATCGGACTTTCTTCGGATTTTATCGGATTTTCTTCGGATTTAGAGATCAATTTAAATCTAAAATTAAAAATTTCGCAGGTTTTCCCATGAGAACTTTATTTGATTTTCTGGGAAAAAAATTGTCATTATGGAAGGAAACTCAAATCAATAAACTATAATTCAACTTTTGCAAAATTTTAATTTTTTTGTTAGTTATTAAATTCATAGTAATTTTCTCACCTACGCAAAATCAAAAATAAGTTTGCCTTTGCTATAAACAGCTCTTGTAATTTATTTTTTATTTCATATTTACAAAACATTTACGTTGTTTTATTTTGAAAAGTATTCTGATTCAATGTTTTCTCTACTTTTCAACAATTATAGTAAAAATATTCATAAATTTAATCTTAGAAATTATGCATTAAAGCAGTTGATACTTTGTCTTTCAGAACCCGGTTCTCTTTTGGATAAAGCTCATTTCATAAAAAAAAATGATTCATTAAAAGAGTTTTTGGTTTTGAAAACACTTGTTAGAGCAAATTACTGCAGTAAGAAGTTGATTTGCCTGTTTGAATGATCTCATGTATTGAGCGCATAAATAGACAACATATATTTTTATTTACACGACATTATTATTATTATTATTATTATTATTATTATTATTATTATTATTATTATTATTATTATTATTATTATTATTATTATTATTATTATTATTATTATTATTATTATTATTATTATTATTATTATTATTATTATTATTATTATTATTATTATTATTATTATCTTCGCTACTATTACATGCCTGGCAATTTTCCCCTTATAGTCTGAGAAATATTAAACATTCAGTTATAATCATATCATAGGAAAACGAAACATGCCTAGAATTTTTAATGAGAATTACCGGTTTTCTTTCTCGAAAGATAGGATGGTATCAAGATGGCAGGAATGCAAAAATAGAATATATAAGCCTTACGGTGTACTTTTCTAATAACTATATGTATTCAATATCTAACATAGCCTCTAATATTGTTAAAGTCACTCCTTGCAGACTGAGCTAAGGATTTATTTTTCTAAAGTTAATGTGTGCTATTCGAAGATTATTTAGTTGTTAGAATTTGTCCAATGAATAATCGAAGAAGACATACCTTCAATTTCAATTTGGAGCGATGAAGCAGGTACGAGCATTACAATTAAATTTAATCCGTTATCAGGTGCTCCCGAGATCAGTATAATTCAGTAATTGCAAATTACAGTAAAATTATCCCATGGGTTTCAGTACATGCTGGAGTTAACTGAAGTGCTTCAAAATAAGACATTCAGGTAAGCTTACAAATGGATTGTACACCTAGCAGCATAATCTCATCGGCCGATGATCAGTCATTCATCGAAGCCCGATGAAATTCTCATCGGCCGATGATCGGATTCGATGAGTTCTCATCGGGAATCGCTCCAATATGTCTCATCGTCCAAATAAAAACAGAGCTGCAAAATCCGATGAGTTTTGCTCGAAATACGATGAGATTTGGAGCTATTTACGAGAAGTGCAGTCCCGTGCCGATGAATTTAGGATCAATTTTGGATGCTCGGCTTATTTTCATCAGAAAATTTGATCGGAAGGATATCGCTTTGCGATGAAAAGTAGCTCATCGAAAACCGAGCTCGGATACTGATCGGAACGATGTCATCGTGCGTTACGAGATCAGTTTACGAGGAGTTCGATGATCAGCCGAGCAAAATCCGATGAGTTGATGCTACTTGGGACAGTTAAAACCCAATTTAGAGAAGTCTTAACAATTCACGAATATAAAGCACGCATAATAAAACTGATGGATAATTTTTAGCAGAGAATTAAAATTACATAAAAAGTATGTAAATTGAAAACCTAAAATAAAAAGCGGAGAAATAGAAAAACTGACGCAATTTATTTTGAGATGAGCAAACATAAGAGTTAAGGAATAGCATTAATTAATGCTTATTATTATTATTATTATTATTATTATTATTATTATTATTATTATTATTATTATTATTATTATTATTATTATTATTATTATTATTATTATTATTATTATTATTATTATTATTATTATTATTATTATTATTATTATTATTATTATTATTACTATTATTATTATTATTATTATTATTATTATGATTATTACACATCTTAGAGCAAGGAGGGAGAATATGTTCTTTTTTTTAATTTTTTCTATCTAGCTCCTAAGGAGCTATCAAACGTCCATTGTCCAAAATCATTCATTCATTTGTTGCATCTAAAAATGGATAAAAGGATAACTTTTAATCGAAAATTTGTACGTGCTCTCAATATATTTTGAAGTCTGCTAATCAGTTTCTTTCGCAAAGATCATTAATAAAATAAGGTTTTCAGATCACCGAAAGAGCAATTGATCCCATTCAAAGACTTCTAAAGTATTTATTTACAATTCTTTTTACTTCCTTTTACGTAGTAAAGGAAGTATTGTAATCACGAAAAAAACTTCAGTTAAATTTCGGTCTAAATTTTGATTTTGCTCACCCCCGAAAGAATGTCGAGTAGTTTTTTCGACCTATCAGCCCGTGCATATGTACCTAACAACATATAAACAGCCGAAAAATCCATTTCGATCATCCCCGAGTTAAAGACGACGAGTTTTCTCGTGACGTCTGTATATACGTATGTATGAGCGTATGTATGTCGTATACCTCAAAAACTGTATGCCACAGAAGTTTCTAGTTTGGTATATAGGGGTCTAGTTATGCACCTCCCCTTGTGGTTACATTTGAATAATCCCAAGAGGGTGTTTTACCCCTTCTCTGGGGTAAATCAATGTTAATTTCAACGCAGATTAAGTGATATGATTTGGCACGACCAATTGGCGATATATCGCCAAACTTTTAGTCGCCAAGTGATTGTCGTCAACTTGGCGACATATCGCCAAGTTGGTGACAAATTTGGCGAAAAAAATGATTTTTTTGAATTTGGATTCCATTTGGCGCTATTGGCCATATTTTGTAAAAAATTCACTGATTCATGTTAAAATCGGTGACACTTAAAAAATGAATCATTGTAAAATTGCATTGATTCGTGACAAACTGGAGGTGTAATGTTTGAATTGTTATTTTGTTCCCTCTAGGGCACTATTTTAACACTTAAGGCACACTAAGGCACTTTAACACTTTATTATGGAATTTAAACGTAAAAGGAAGTAGTGTGGCGTTCACATCAGATTTTTTAGTGTTGATGACTGGAATTGCTCCAAAAAATCGCTATTCCTTCCCAGCAAAAAAATAAATTGCTTTGGCGTCTTTTGTCAACAACAAAATTTTTCCCCAGCCTGTATAAGATGAACTTTACGTTCATAACTAAACCTTGTTTACATTCTTTTATACAAACCGTTCAGCAGTACCTTTAAAAAAATACCGAAAGCGGAACTTATCTTAAGGAGTTATATTTCACTTTAAATAGTCCCACCCCTTACTCTCACCAGCCTACCTCACATTTAATCTCATTTCTGAAACATTAATAATCTCAACAAAGTACAATTCTTTAGCAGATCTTCCAAGTTGAATTTCGCTATGGTAACTTTCAGAAAATGGTTTAGTTAAGTCCTATTAAGATATTATTTCTCAAAATTCATCATCGCTATCTCAACAGTATTATTTAAAATCTGAATATTCTTCATTCTGGCTTTTTTAGATAGAAAGTGACATCAATTATTTCCAAAAAGGTTCATTTTCCATTTTCTAAAATTCAGTTTCATTTTCACTACTCCCAAAAATAAGCCCTATTATTTTCTCTTTCATAAACGCTTCGTAATTGCTAATTCTCTTAGAAAGTTTTTTAGGTAATAAGCTAAACTTAAAAGTATAGTTGGCTAAATGCCACTCTTTAAAAATTCGTAAACATTGTTTTTCTGTTTTAGATATGAACTAAACTTCTATAAAATCGTAGTAAAAATTTAAATATTTTTAACATTTTTAAACAGCATTTCCTTATACCTTTACTGGAAAAAATACAATTCTTTCAGAAACCAAATTTCACCGTAGTACCTTTTGAAACTTATTTTGCTGTCAGTATCTTTTAATATGCTTAGTAAATATGTCTAAATTATTTTTCGATAATTATACATTTACATCAGGTTCTTACTGAGCATATATTTTATCGGCTTTAACTTTCTAAGTATTTTTTTTTTTCATAAAATAAAAATCTTTATTCTTTCATTTCAAAAATGAATATTATTAACGTTAAAAAAAGGAAGAAAGAAAAAAAAAACTAATTTTTCTCCTTGTTAAACAATAAATTTCGTTACCACTTCACCACAAAAATACATTTTCTTATGATTTTTTTCAGAAACACTTTTACAGCATTCCTTTCTTAAGAATACTCTATTATACAGTGTATTTGTTTTAGAATCTTGCTATCTCAGTTGTTCAAAACATTCTATCATTTTTTAAAGTTTTTTAAATACCACCTTAGAGTAATTGCAAAACCTAATTCTCACTATCGCCTCAAAAAGTTGTAACATAATTTTGACGCATAGTATTTGCTAAAAAATACATTGTTTTAACCTATCAAAACTTCATAGATTTCATACATTTCCGTAACTTACATATAAGAAGCATCCCAAAACGAATGAGATTAGAATTAGAGCTTATATTAAGCAGTAAATATGCGGCGCAAAAATTTTGGTAATGCGCATTTCTCGATGTAATGTTTTAAAAAAAAGTGTATGACAGCTTATTTGACAGCATAATGGACAACTTCATTGCCGTAACTTTCCGACATAATGTTCCCTAATTTTCTTCAGTCCATTAATATGAGGCTTGAACATGCGTTAAAGATTCTTTCCATTAACGAAAAAGCTGAAGGCGCAGTAAAACTTTTGTGGAGCAAGGTCAAACAGAAGAGATCAATATTATCACATGCAACCTTGTGTTTTCGTGGAATCACTTTTACCCCTCCTTCATTGCATCTTTTGGTTACTAAAGAGCTGTTGCCACGACAGCAAACGTAATTCGTGTACGAAACAGTTTTTTTTTATACGTGTCATGTGAGGGAGCAATGGTTTTGTTTCGATATTTATGACTAGAAATTTAAATTGTTGAAAGAATTACATTTTGTGTTACATTATGGTTGACTTACCCAGAAAGTTAACTATTTTTCCACAAATAGTGTATGTTTATATTTTCAGAATTATTTTGATGGGCAATAAAACTCTAACTTTGTGCAAAATTTTTATATTCTAAATGATCTTTATTTTATTTTTATGTTAATGAACAACTTAAGGATTAACCAGAAAAAAAATAAAATAAAAAACAAACGGAAATAACATACCACTTGTTTTTATTTTTTATGTAGAATAAATATTTTTCATTTTTTATGTGCTTAAATTACTTTTAAGATCAACTACGTTCTGTGAGTAAATGGAACATTGTCCCTATCACCTTATTTTTCTCCAAACAAATGTTTATATTCGTGAAGGTAACCATAAATAAAAGATCTTACATTTTAATGATGTTTACATTATTTTAAGCCATGAATATTTTTTTACTCTTTCTCACAATTGGTTTTTCTATGGATAGCTTTTTTCCAGTGTTTCTTTTTTTCATAATAATAATAATAATAATAATAATAATAATAATAATAATAATAATAATAATAATAATAATAATAATAATAATAATAATAATAATAATAATAATAATAATTATTATTATTATTATAATAATATAATTATTACTATTTTGTATCCGTAGCTGTCCAGCTTTATGCTATGCTGTTGAATCACCAAACCTCATCGATTCGTTTTCAAGCGTATTTCAACTAAGAATGTAGTGGTGGAAGATCTAAATCCAAATAATAATGTATAATGCTTCATTCCACAGTAAATTCAACAATGTTCCTTTTGTTGGAAATTGACGCACTTTTGATCCGTTCTTTGTTGTGCATTTCAGCTCAATTCGACACATTCCTCTCCACTCGCGAACATTTTGAAATCTATATTCTTCATACTTTTCCATTAATTACCAATAAATTTCAACTAGTTTAATGACTTAAAAAAATCTGCTTTTATTTACCACCAAACAACAATGTCACCAGGGGGTCCATCGCAAACAGCTAACTAACACTAAGCTTATTAGTGGGTGATGGTTGACATGCTAGGAAAAGGGAGAAACGACAACGATAACTTCTGCTTTTATTTACCATTAAACAGCAATGTCACCAGGGGATCCATTACAAACAACTAACTAACGAACACTAAGCTTATTAGTGGTTGATGGTTGACATGTTAGGAAGTGGGAGAAACAACAAACATAACTTCTGACTTCTCCACTCATTTTTTGGCCCATGTATCTTTTTCGAACAACCAACTGTTCTCAATGATACACGTCTTAACGAACAGCTACTTTATTAAAATTTAACGCGAAAATTATACTGATCTAGCCAAACAACATACTATGTATGGCAAAAATACATTTGGCTAATCAAAGATTCTTATACAGTCAAAGGTGTTATGCGAACTCACTAGTGTTACGTTTCATATCATGTTAGAAAAACTTTCTTTTTAGCATATTCTTCGAAAGGTTTTCATAACTTCCTCTAAAAAGAGGGGGAGGTGTTGAGTAAGAAAAGAGGAGAGAAGACAAAAGAAAAAATAATACAGTATAAAAAATTCCAAAAGTGAATTATTTGACATTCTATAATAAAACTATTTTATGATTACGTAAATTTTATTTATTTCTAATCAAGCAAATTACAAGTTTACCTGCATCATCGTCGAAGAAGATCAAAACTATTGCTTTTAAACTGCAACGGTTGCCAACAAGGTTTAACTACAGCAAAGACAGCATTTGTTTCCTAAGCAACCTGAATTTTAGCTGCCTTTTGAATGACAGAAAAGTAATGATTGCCATTAAGGTTCCATCATAAACCTTGAAAAAGAGTAAATCGACATATAATGACGGAAGAAAAAAAGAGCTGAAGACAAACGTCTTCACAAAAATGCACTTAAAATGTCTTTTCGTCACTTGTAATGATTTATGTCTTTGCTGTGATCAGATTTGAATAAGATTTTCAGTAAGGAAGACCACAGCTCATTTTTCTCACAGTATATATAAGTTTTTTAAAAATCTTTTGAAATGCAACGGGCTTCTGTAGATTGTGATCAGAGCTGTTGAGATTATATTTGACTAAGATTTTCAGTAAGGAAAACCACAGCTCATTTTTCTGACAGTTTATAGTTTTTTTAACCTTTTAAATTCAATGTGCTTCTGTATATTGTTATTAGTTATATTAAAATCAGAGAGCTACTGAAATCAGCTTTGAAAAAGATTTTCAGTAAGGAATGCTGCAGCAGATTTTGCTATCGGTATATAGGTTTTTTTGAGACCGTTCAAAATGCAATGTTCTTCTACAGGTTGTGATCAATAATATTGTGATTGACGATAATAGAACTTCGACTTTCAAAACCATTCAAGCCTGCCTTTTGCATGACGAACTTTGTAATATTGTGGCGTCAGTGAATTGAAGTATTTTATTACAAAGAAAATTAATTGGAACAAGCCTCTGAATTTTCATGAAGAAATTTTCTGGTTATTGCTCTAATAATGCAGCTGTTCGAAAAAATTGGTGATATATGTAAGAAAACATTGAACATTAAAACATCTCAAGCAAGTGGGTAAGAATAAATGTTTTTAAAATCATTATTCAATCTTCATAGCCATGATTCTACTCACTTACTTTCTTCTTTTTCTGCTTTAAATACGCTTAATTATTTCGTAGTAACTTTTTGGACATTAGTGGGTTTCAACTAGTCCAAGTGGTTTATTTAAAATTTCGAAGTTTATTAATTAGTTCATTCTTTAAGGGCCCCAAGCAAATATTAGGTTTCATAAAGTTTTTTTGAATTAAAATATGTTTCATAAATAACTGAAACATTTAGGACTAAATTAAGTCTAAAAATCAATTAAATTCACGAGAAAAACAAAGGGCTTTATTAATTTATTTATCAATTTATTTAGACACTTCATAACTTTATTCATTCACTGACTAGTTGTCACGCATTCGCTCACTACTTTATTTATCGTTTATTACTTTATTTACATACTTTTTTTACCTTTAATTAATAAGTTAATTCATTTATTTATTTATTTATTTATCACTCCTTGTAGTTATCCGTTTTCTAGTTTATTCAATAATTTATCTATTCATTTAAAGAAAACAAAAAGGACATATTTCATGCTGTTATTGCTGAAATAAATTTCAGATTTATTCATTGTGAAAAAAAAATAGTTTATCTTAACTTCTTCTCCTATACATATTGAACATTTCATTTGTTTAATTTGGATATCAAAGCAAACTTTAAAAAAAAAGCTATTATCCGTGGCCCATATTATTCTATCTTTTAAAGTCATTTTTTAGAAGATGCTCAATTGTTAATGCTGAAATGAATGTACAACGCAACAGGTTTATTCTAAAATCATATGATATATTTATTAACTAAAGAAGGCAGAGTGTTCCAGATTTTGTTTTGTAATGTAAGGCGATGTTTAATAATTGGAGCGCTAATTATATAGGTGCCACCTACAGGAGAGACGTCATTTAAACCGTTATTATGTAAAGCAATATATTACATTTCTGTCTAATATTATTGCTTAAACGTTTTCAGCATACACAAAGCATATTAAGGAAGGAAGTACTACATGAAAAATGTACATATACTGCAAAAATGAACTGCGGTTTTCACAGTACACTACTGGCAGCAAAGGTTCCAATTTAAAACTGTAAAATGCACAGTAATAAACTGTAAAACTAGCAATTTTACAGTTTCATACTGTAAAGTTACAAATTTCAGTTTATTGCTGTAAAATTTAGCTGACTGTTCTGTAAAATCAACAGTATATTACTGCAGCAGAGTTTGCAGTTTAAAACTGTAAAAAGCACTGTAAAATGAGCAATTTGACAGTTTATTACTGTAAAATTAGCAATTTTTACTGTTTATTATTATAAAATTAGCTGTATTATACTTTAAAAACAACATTCATTTTTTACAGTGCATACATAGAGGGATCTTTTACTGTCCAACAAGAACATTTTAAGGATATATAACCTTAAGAACATAATTGCAGGAATTTTAAAATTAACAGTTTAGTATGCACAAAAGAATAAGCAAGCGAGAAAATGTTAGCATGTAATTTGAGGTGTACTGTATTGAGGTAATACTGTAAAATTTCTAATTTTACGGTATATTACCGTGCATTTTACAGTTTTAAACTGGAGCCTCTGCTGCCAGTATTAAACTTGTTTTTACAGTATAATACAGCTAAATTTTATGGCAATAAACTAAAATTGCTGACTTAACAGTAAAAAAATAAAATGGCTAGTTTTACAGTTTATTATTGTGCATTTTACAGTCTTAAATTGAAACCTTGGCTGCCAGCATTGTACTGTAAAAACAAAAGTTAATTTTTTGCAGTGTACCAAAGTCACTAGTATCATCATGTGTTCCGAAACAGATAATTTCTCCTACCATTGTACTAGTTCTTTCCATTTTCTTAATTTTGGCAATTACGCTCCTAGCCTCTTGGTACTTCATTTGAATCAAGTTTTTTTTTTTTTTTTGGTTGAATACTTAATCCTAAGAATGACAAATTTTTTATCCTTCAAGCTCATTGATTATCTCAACTTAGGGAGGAGTTACGCTATCACGAAAGCACTCAGGTCATCGTTCTTGCTTCTCCCTTCCTACTTAAATCACACTGTATCATTTACCTTACACAACTCTTTTGAACATTTGGCACCAACGGAAAACTTTCAATGCTGTATTAATGTGTTTAAGTAAATGTCAAAGTTCAGATTCTCCATTTATTTGCGTTTAAATTGCTTTTTTCTTTTTTGTTCGAATAAACGTGGCTGGAATGTCAAATATTTCAATGCAGAATGCCGTATGAGCACGCAAGGACATGGTAAAATATAGGTTTCTGAACAAGACTTGGATAAGCTTTTCGAAGTAGTGGTTCAGCGAATTTCTACTTGAATGCAAAAATCGTCATTAAGTTTATAAAAACATTGCATGTAAGCAGTATGCAAACCTTTCAGTAAATACAACTTAACAACAAATAAATGTCTTAATTTTGAAAAATAACAGATCCATTTTTGGTCTCATCTGTCTTTTTTGAAAAGAGAGAAAACTCTCAGTTATAGTTCATTATGCTTTTTTGAAATATTTTGAGTTAAGTACACTCACTATCTCTGCAATTACCTACAAAAACATAATATTGAGCGACAAAGACGGTAACGTTTTCGAAACACTCATCAAAGTCAATTTAAAAAATATCATTTAAAGAAATGTTACATTCAAATATAGTAAACTATTTCTATTTATAATCCCATGCATTACCAACAATAAAATGCAATAAGTATGTATTTAAGCTATAAGTTCTGTCGATGCTATAAATGTCTAGAAAAAAAATGTTTAAAGAAAAAAACGAATAGAATAAACTAAAGAGGAAAAGGAAGAAACTGAATGAATTTTTTCCTTATTAGGAAATTGATAATTTACAGTAAATTGAAAACTTACATTAGTGTTTCATAATATTTTTTTGAAATTCTAATGTGAAAGGATATCAAGTACACTCAGATATATAACTTACTGGAACGCTACCTGTCATAGTAATTTACTTTTGAGTGTGGTCGCCAGAAATATACGTTAGGGTGGAGCGAAAAAAACAAAATTTTTATTTTCTAATCGCAACAGTGCGGAAAAGTTGTGATTGGTGAAGATTTACAAAACAAAACAAAATTTTTTGAAATCGGATAATATCCTCCGATCCCGCAACGAGCTTGAAATTCTGAAAAAAGGCAAATTTTCATGTGTTCTTAGTGGTTTTTTAAAATTTTTGTTTCAATGTTTCATTTTAATACTCTTGGACAAAAAAATTACGATTGGTGAAGCCTTCCAAAATTTTAAAAAATATATTGAAATCGAATAATACCTTCTGATCCAGAAACAAGTTTGAAAAACCAAAAAATTGGAAAATTTCAGCTTTTTTTTTGTGATAAAAAATTTTGAAAAATATTTCTCTTTTTTTTCCTCTTTTCTCCCGGTATCATAGCGTAAAACCTTTTAAAAAACACTATATTAATCATAAACATTAATTTATTTCTTGATTTTTTAAGGTATCTTCTAAACATAACCCCCAAAACTACCATTTTTTACAACAACGAAACATTTCCAAACAATAGAAAAATGTAAAATATTTAACAAAATTTCTACAATCCAGCACAAAAATCCACTAAATAAAACACCCACTCACAAAATAAACGCTAATTTTAATTGCTAAACTACAAACAATTTTAATATCGAACTAATTATATACAATTTCTCAATCGCCTTTTGAAGTCTGTACCGTCTATAAACTGACACTTAAACTAACTGACTACCCACAGAATCCTTTAACACTAATTTAACTAAAAACTAATTTTGTCTTTAAAATTACATCTAGGTAGGTTAGGTAGTATATAGAATGATACTTCGAAAAGCAATTAAATATTAAGAAATTAACATATAATGAGGTTGGTATTAAAATAGATTATCGTTTAGAAATAAAAAAATATTGTTTATTTTATGAGTGAGTGTTTTGTTCAGTGGATTTGTTGTACTGAAAAAGTAAAACAAATTTAATTAATAGGTATGGGTAAGAAATTGTATGTAAATGTCATCTATTATTTTTTGCTTTTTAGTTCCCGGGTGTTTTTCAATGGCGGTTTTGTTTTTTATTTAAAAATAATTTCGCGTATGAAAAATTAGAAATCAACAAAATCAAAAATTTGTTTTGTCTGCGTTAAAACATTTCTTATATTTATGGCTTTCATATCAAACGTGTTCCAAGATCAATACCGAAATGCCCCATAGTAACCTTTTAAGCACAGGTTTTTTTGTAATCGTGTTTCAAATGTTCAGTTGTCATGATAATAAGTTAACATTTTTTGCATGTGGCTAATGGGGTGTGTGGGGCAGGCAAAGACATAACTATGTCTTCCTCATAGTGCCCTCTCCTTGTCAAATTCTTTCCAATTCTAAATTTTTGTAACAGCTTGCCTAACATTGCTATGGACATTGTTACTGTAGAGACCAACATAACCTTAAAGCAAACTAAAAGCAACTAAAAAGCAAAACATAACAGGTAACATTTACATACAATGTCTTACCCATACCTATTAATTTAATTTGTTTTACTTTTTCAGTACAAAAAATCCACTGAGCAAACTTTTCACTCATAAAATAAACAATATTTTTTTTATTTCCAAACGATAAATTATTTTAACACTTACCTCATTTTATGCTAATTTTTTAATTTTTAATTGCCTTTTGAAGTATAATTCTTTATACTACCTAACCTACCTAGGTATAATTTTAAAGACAAAATTAGTTTTTAGTTAAATTAGTGTTGAAGGATTCTGTGGGTAGTTAGACTATGTACCAGTTTACAGAAGGTACAGACTTCAAAAGGCAATTGAGAAATTGTATGTAATTAGTTAGGTATTAAAATTGTTTGTGGTTTAACAAATAAAATTAGCGTTTATTTTGTGAGTGGGTGTTTTATTTACTGGAATTTTGGACTGGATTGTGGAAATTTCGGTAAATATTTTTCATTTTTCTATTATTTGAAAAGTTTTCATCGTCTATAATAATAAAAGCAAGTGTAATGCGTCTGTCTGTCTGTCTGCCTGTCTGTCCATTTGTCTGACCGAGCTCTCCAGCCAAATCTATCGCACGCAGGGACCTGGAATATTTTACACGGAAGCACAAAGGGGCTGGCCACCAGACCTCGAAGCCCGATTTTCGATTTTTGAATTAGAAAAATTTTAAAAAATTATTTATAAAACTTCTTCTCGAGATCGCTGCTCGCCAATACAATATGTGTTATCGTAAATCCTTACTTCAACGAGCGACCCGATGGTCAAGTGGTTCTGCGCGTCAGGTTGAAGTTCCTGATGGAATGAGATCGAATCCAGGCCCGCAAGGATTTTTTCGAACAGCTGCATGTTTTTTTTTTTTTTGAATGATTTTAATGATTGTAATGTCCTTATGCAGGTACATCCCCTCATGGGGATCTACCCCATATTTTTTTATAGTACAAAATGACAGTTTTGGTCGGATCTTTGTTAAAATTGGCAATGGGGTCCTTCGATGCTGTAGAATTTTCTTATGGACGTTTGCGCCATTTTTGGGGGCTTTGAATCGATTGTGGCAATAAATGGTTTTTGATTTGCGGCACTTATATTATTTTTTCAAAAATTATATACACTATCAATTATATTATGTTAATTTTTGTACCTTTATAAAATTCTGTATTTTATACCTTGCATTTACGTCAAATTCAAGGTAAAATTAAAAGTCAAAAATTCTGAAGAAGATAAATATATGTTAAAAATTAAAGTAACTATTTTTTGTGATTTTCATATTGGTTGTGACCAAAAAACATCATTACAAACAAATAAAACGTATCAAACACCATGAGTGTTGAGTTATTAGGCAAAATCTGCTGTGTAATGTTTTTTTTTTCACTGCGAGAGGGGGGGGGGGTATGAACGACCATTAAAGTGACACAAATTTTTAAAAAATAAAGGTTGGATCTCCAATTATCTTGCTTCGTAATTTGAACCCGCCCCGGCTGTGCAACGGTACGCGATTAGTCATTCAAAAATTAATGAAAAACGTGATCGAAGCCAGGATTTTAAATGGCAAGTTCAGAGGTGAAAATATACTCATACCACGGATTCCTATTATACCTACAGATGTGCCAATTCAATTCAAACGTATTCAGTTTCCGATTAGATTGGCATTTGCAATGACTATCAACAAATCCCAAGGTCAAACGATGTCTGTTTGTGGCTTAGATTTGAGAACACCATGTTTTTCACACGGACAATTATACGTGGCATGCTCTCGAGTGGGTAAACCATCCAGTTTGTTTGTGTTAGCTAAAGATGGACTAACAAAAAATATTGTTCACGCTATAGCATTAAGAGATTGATATTGTTTAATAGTGTTACTGTCGTAATTGTTTAATGATATATAATTTTAAGGAATAAATTATAATATTTTAAAAATAATGTTTGCCTTTTGTTATTTTTATATTCCCTCATCGTTCACAGCGCTCCATGCTTATTTCACGCATATACAACATTCTTACATACATACAATATACACATTCTACCATACATACATACTTACGTTAAGTAAGCTATTTTTGTCTACACTAGAAATTGCTACTATTGTGATTTGTTGCTATACACACTACTATTCCTGCGCTATTCACTTATCTGCATTTTCTAAATGCACGGGCAACGCCGGGCGGGTACAGCTAGTTGTAAGTATTTGTAAGTGTAGTTTTGCATGTTTAGAAGATACCTTAAAAATCACGAAATAAATTAATGTTCATGAGTAAGATAGTGCTTTTTAAAAGGCTTTAAGCTATGATACCGGAAAAAAAGAAGAAAAAAAAGAACATTTTTTCAAATTTTTTTAATCCCTCCGAAAACAGGTGAAATCCTACAATTTTTTGGTTTTTCAGGCTTGTTCCTTTATTTGATTTCAATATATTTTTTCAAATTTATGAAGGCTTCGCCAATCGTGACTTTTCCGACTAAGAAAATTAAAATGAAACATTGAAACAAAAATTTTAAAAAACTATTATACTAAGAACACATGAAAATTTTCATTTTTGCAAAATTTTAGGCTCATTGCGAAATTGGAAGATATAAAATACGATTTCAAAAATTTTGTTTTACTTTGCAAGTCTTCAAGAATCGCTACTTTTCCGCATACTTACGTTTTGAAAATAAAAATTTAGTTTTTTTCGCTCCATCCTAATATACGTACCATTTCCCAAACATTATTTTATTTTGAGCTCTTGGAAAAAGTGCATCTCACTTCGTCCCATAGAACGTAATGGAAAACTAAAATTAAACAATAATTAGAGCCTGGATTGTATACACTAAAATTATTCAAATAGTCATGTAAACATACAATAAAATATCTAAAATATTCACCAAAAATTAAAAAACATCTACAAATGATTTTTTATGCACATAAAGAAATTTCACACCTGAACAAAAAGTTGCCTGTCCTTTCTATTTCTTTGCATTTCTCATTAAGCAATGAATATTTATCAAAACAATTATGCGCATAGTAAATGGCCGGCAGGCCGGCTAATTTACTGTTTCGTTGCAAAAAATCATAAAACCTTTTTCAAAGGTTTGTAAAGTCCGGTTGTCTTTGCGAATGTTTGTTATTTAATATCACTTCTAAGGATGAAAATATCCTTTCAACTTCTAAAAATGTTATTAGACATTATATAAATCATTTAACGTTATCGCGTGCTATGAAATACCAATCAAAAGATTCATTCTTTTACCGTTGAAAATGTTACCGATCTTTTTTTCTTTTTTAATTTTTTTCTTTTCTCGCACAGCTGTCTGGATAAAACGCGATGTCTTGGGAGAGCGTCATTTTTTAGTTTTGTTTGTTGGAGTAATTGCTAGCTGAACTGTGCTATCTTTCTATAAATTCTATGGTAGATGTCACTTCAGTAGTGTTATTTAATTCAATGAAATCATATGAATACAGCAAAAAATATCTGTAGTTTTGATTACACTTCGCTGTGATACAACCAAACTATCAAACTTTTGTCCATGTTAAGTTAAAGGAGAAATGTAATTCAGTATTTTTAAAAACTTTTTAAAAACCCAATAAACTTAACATTATTTAGCTCAGCAGATGCAAAGTTTTCAACCTTTGAAGTGTTCCTCAAAGATGATTAATTACCTCCTAGAACTTTTCCTTAGGAACAATTAAATGAGTGACGGGATAGTTGTGGGGACTCAGTATTTTTAGCACTCATCAATTCCCACTTCTTAACCAGTGCGTAAAAAAATACTAAAGTAGACCATTAGGCAAATACAATTTGCATTTATATAGCCATAGGAAAATGCACCAAGCTTTATTTCATTACTAAAATCTACCAATAAGTAAATAAGATTTATATCCATAGCTGTGGATAGATTCACCTAGCTTAATTGTTTTATCACAAGATAAGAATCCATTTTACTGAAAAACGAAATGCAGAAGTTTGAAACTACTTTTCTATTAAACAAACAAGAGTTAAAAAAAAAAAGAAAGTAGAAAAAAAATTCAATGAACGCATTTAAATAGCTTTTTTTTTTTTTTTTTGACGTTCTCATGCGAAAAGTAATTTAAAATTATCCTCAATTATAAATATAGTGAGATTGTATGACCAAATGACACACATTTTGCTTGAAAAAAAAAGACGAAAAGTTGAGAACGAGGAAACAACATCCATAAATATAACGACAAATCAATTGTTTCGGACCAATTTATCGCCACACATATAACTCCCAGTTGCTAAAAACAACTGCAAAAACTTGACAACCGACGTGACAATTTTTTTATCCCGAATGAATCTGAAATATTACGTTGGCGCCTTAATAACAACACTCTGCTATATATAAGTGGTAGAGGCGCTTTTAGGTACATGGCGTACACTGACCCCTGCACTAATCAGTTTCCAAAACAGGCCAACCGACAAATTCTCCTCTAACATTTTTTTCTCCTTTCTAAAAACTATGCACTTTGATAATGAATGAACTATAGAGAGCCTTAACGCGGAAACGGATTAAATCTGCTATGGAAGCGATCGATTATACATTGGAATCGTTCGAATATTGGTTCCGACAGGAGCAGGTGACTTCTGACTTCTGTTCTCACTTGTTTCAACATGACTACACCTGATCGGTTCACAGGTTGAGGATTTTTTGGTTTATTAAGGGATGATAATTTATACAGCTGGAGCCTTATGTTAGAGCGTCGTAACAAAAGGTAAAACGATAATGTAAGTTTTTAGTTTTCCTAATAATTGTTCGAAGCAAATGAATGTCGTATTCATTTGAAATTGTAAATATTTTAGTTATTGGAAGTAGCTTCGCGTCATTATGCTGGTTAACTTGGAGCTATTTCAATTTTTTTTTGTTAACATTATATTTGGCTCAAAAAAAAAAGTGTTACGTTCTCATCACATGGGTACAAAATAATTTTTGTTTGTTTTGCAAAAGAAAGTGCCAATGGGGCCCCTATGAATTTCCGATACAAACTTCTTTTCGTGAGCCTAAGGACGTGGGCTCGATTTCTACCATTGCCGTGGCTGTTATTTGCTCTTCTTTGTGTTGTGATCTCTTTTAATCTTTCTTGTGTTGTCTTGTATATAAAAAAATAATGAAGTCAATCTCTCAAAGCAGTTTCTTTCAATCTTGTACTAGTGTTTATTATGGACACGACATCAGCAACAGCAAAAGTATCGATATTATACACAGCTAACTGCATGACTCAATAATTCTGAAGCTACAGTTTGAAAAACATCTTTAAAAGTATTGACATTGCTCTTTCTACATTATAATATCCTGTGCAATAGTGAAATTGATAGAAACATTGTCATGTTGTGAAGTTTAAAGAGGGGTTTTTTAACATTTAGGATATACTGTTGAATACCGATAACTTGAATATTTCTCTATCTCGAAGTGTTCATTGGGTCTCCAGATTCTTGAGGAGGCTGTGGGAACTTCCTATAAATGAAACTTCCAATAAATCGAAGTCTTTAGCCGGTCCCTTGGGACTTTGAGTGATCGAGACTCGACTATTTTTTACTGTTTTAAAGATCTACTTACTGCTTTTACTGAAATGATTTCTTTAAGGGATTTAATTGCTATTGCTTTTTAATTTCGGATAAGCTTATAATACTTTAGGAGTCTAAGAGGACGAACCGTCTTTTATTTAATTATTTTTTTAAGTGATTTGATCGAGAGTGTACTTAGCTTATTCCTAATTAGATTCAAATTTGGATTGAAGAATTCATTTTTAGAAAAATTCTGTTACCTTTCTTATACATTTAATAAATTTGATCCTCTACTAAATTTAATAAAAACATTTGAAAAAAAATTGTATGTCTGAATGTTGGTAGTTAACATAATTCCTTTTAGGCGGATATTCATTGCTAACTTCAAATCACAACGTTGGTGATTATAGAATTAAAAAAAAAAATCGATATTAAAGGAAATCAATGGTTTCCAAACTTTTTTTTTGCCTTGAAGGCCCCTCATCTCTCAGCATCTTAGTGCTTTCCATTATTTTTTTTAATTTTAAAAATAATATTTTTAATGGAGTTATATTTGGAGATCAGTATTATTTTTCATTTATTCTACCTTAAGTGCATTTGTTTTCATATTTTTAATTTCTTACTATAAAAGCTCGATGGTTTGAATTAACTGAAAAGTAACACCAAACAAATTGAGAGAATGTTTTAAGTATGTTTTCAATACATGTAACGTATAACTAAAGCGTAGCTTTCTGCATAGGAAATATATGTTTAATTTTGAACTGATTGAATTGGTTAAAAAAAGCAATATAAAATAGTGTAGAATAGAATACTTGCTAGAAAAGTATAAAAAAAAACTCTGTTGATTTGCTAGTAAGTATAAATGTATAGTTCTGATTTGTATCCTGTTTTCCGCTCTTTTCATGTTATAACATCGTTAGGCTTTTGTTATTACTGCGGTTATTACTATTTTTTGTTATACCGTTAAAAAATAAAATAAAACAAAATAAATCGGGCACCTTGCGTGCAAGCAAAAGGCGAAAAGGCATGCTAAGAGAAAAATAAGATTGTTTTTGACAACAGTCGTACCTTTTTTTAACGTGACAATAAATCATCTGTAATCGATTGATAAACGACTATTGCCTAACTGTGGGCCGAGAAAAACTGTCGCGGGACTTGGTAATATTTAGCGGCTGTACTTTTAGATCCATAACAGCAGAAATTAGAGGCGTATCTATCAAAAAACAGTATCTTCAAAAATACCCCTTCAGAGCTACACCGCAAAAAATAAATGTTGTTTTTACAGTATAATACTGGCAGCTGAGGTTCCAATTTAAAACTGTAAAATGCACGGTAATAAATCTTAAAATTAGCAATTTTGCAATTTATTACTGTAAAATTTGCAATTATACAGTTTAGTGCTGTAAAAGTAGAAATTTTACAGTTTATTACAGTAGAATCAGCAATTTTTTCAATTTATTACTATAAAATTAGCTGTATTATACGGTAAAAACAACATTCATTTTTTACAATGTGGCACACATCTTATGAACTACTTATTTGGATATTTGTCGGATTACTCCATAGCAAAAGCTAACAATTTCTGCACTGAAAAATAGTTCCCTTGCAAGCTCCAAAAACGTGTCTGCATTTGTTGCTGATTTGTACACTTGAAAAGTTGTTTTTTATACATTTATTTTGTTGTACGAATGCATTTGTTCATTTCTTACCAAACCATGTTAATGATTAGACTACTGATTCTAAAGGGTTTTGAGGGAAACTGGATTAAAAACTGAATTTTGAAATGCTGAAAGTACTTTTCTTCGTGTATAAACACAGTTTCGAGCAGGAGGTTTTAATATGTTATACGAGGAGGAAAGAGCAGTATAAACAATGTAGGTAGATCTAGGAAATGTATTATCTATCGATAAACTGCTACGAAAATCTTATTTATTGATGAAGATCTTAATTAGTTATTGTCAATGAATGACTGAGATATTAGTTATCTCTCAAAAACATTATGAAATATCTTAATCACATTCTATTATTCTTTTCTCCTATTTCAAAATGAAAAATATAAACATTACAAATATCGCTAATGCATGATGCACTGAAAGCAAAATCGTTATATTAATACGTCAACATCAAATTGCATCCCTCTTTTCTGCACTTTTACATACAAGAGGAGGGGAATACAAGTTGTATAATTCGGATTACACACTGCATAAAAAGAAGATGTTCTTTTTTGGAATTTCTATTTTACGTGAAATTTTCTCACAAATTTGAAGTCGAAAATCACTAGAACGCTTTCAATTTCCGAACTCTAGCAATCAAATGGTGTGGTGTTTTTTTTTTCTTTTACAGAAAACAAGCTTTCAAGTCATTTTTAAAGAAAAAAAAAGAGCTCGGCTTAGTGGGTTTTTTTTTTGGCTTGTTGGCGACCGTTTATGGCCTTTCTTGCTTTATTTTTTACTTTTAGGACGTATTTTCACCTATCCCTTCCCTTTTGTAGCAATTCGAGCATAACAGCATTTCTAGCTTAAATTATTTATGTATTGTATTTCAGTTAAGTAATTTTACTTAGTCATAATGTTATATTTTGGTTTATTATACGTATTTTCCAAAAGTTGAGCTATTTCTCTGGTTTTTCTCTTTCCCGTCTTATGCAATTAAGGTGACGTAATCGAGAATTGTTCTCGCAAAAAGCCGTTTCTTAGCTTTGAAAAATTAGTTATTTGGTTGTTATCAGGCATATATTCTGTTGAATTCATTCTATGCTAACCCAGAGTCCTTTATATTTTCAATTTTTATATATTTTGTTCCTTTTTATCATTGTTGTATTGTAGTTGTGATATAGTTATTCGGGATGTTTGTAAGGAGCCTGTTATCAGACATTTAATCCAGTTTTACATTCTATGCTAGACTAGAGTCATTTTTAGTATTCGAATTTTATATTTTTGTTCCTTTAATTATCATTGTTGTATTATTGTTGTGAAATAATTATTGGGGATTCGCAGAAAGCCTGTTACCAGGCATTTAATCTTGGGAGTAAATACATGCTAACCTAGAGTCATTTCACTGTAACAATTTTATACTTATGCTCATTTTACTTTCATTGTTGTCATTTTGTGATGTTAGATGTATTAGCACTTCATTTGTCATGCCAATCTTCCATAGTCCATAGTTTTTCACGTTGTAATTATCCCCGCTAGTGCTTTTCCAGTATGTTTTCCGTTCTTTTTCCCTTTCCCCTCCCTCATCCTGTCAAAGTAACTTTCCTTAAACTTCCATTGATACCCTTCATCCGGTTAAGCTAGGAATGGCAGGTACGGAAGGTATCACTGGTTAAAATAAAAATAAATAAATCCCTTTCCTTTTGTGGAACTTTTTTGACGTATTTTCGATCACTGGTTCCGATTTCATTTAGTGTTTTACATTTTTGGTTATTAGTTGGCTCACATTTATTTTCTCAACATTTGAGTAGTAAAATTTTCATGTGAAATTCAGATCATACACTTATACACCACACAGGATTTATTTTTTGTTTTCTTTTGAAAATCTAATTTTTTTTCTTATATTTTTAAGTAGTACTTTCAACTAAGTTCTGTTTCTTGAAATTTGCATTCCAACTTCTACTTTAGCTTTTATACCAAACAAAATAAAATTACAAAAACTTACATGTCCCTTACCTAAATGTAAACAAAGTATATTTGTGTTATGCCTCAAAGTAGAAAGGTACCTTATCGAATTCAAACATTATTTGCTCATTCTTTTAAAATCGAGTATTTGTTAAAATTCCTTTGGATCCCCCACTTACATGAATTCGCTTTATTGAGTCTTCTTCTAAAACTATTTTAACACAACGAACTAGTTAAATATTCTAAAATAACTAATGAAGTATGAAAGATCTAAGTTGTACTGAATTAAGAAACTTTGGTTACTTAATCTAACTTCCTTACTTACATTCCTCGAATCATTGAGTTATACCTTTTTATAACAGAGAACGAGTTTCTGGAATCGCTATAATGCGACTTAATTATAGTCGGTTGCATAATACATAATCCAACATCATTTCTACCAGGTTTTTTTTTTTTAATTTTGTTAACAACATCTTTATTATTTTTGAATTTTTTCCTGGAGGGGGGGGGGGGGAGGGGGCTGTTGTGACTGCGTGCGTTCTTGTTTTGAATCGCTCCTATAAACCTTTGGATAAAATTAGAAATGGGTAGTTCTTTTCAGAGGCAAAAAATCGATGCCTTCTACAATGAGCCCGTCATCGGTAAATGCTATTTTCTTCATAAAAATGAGCGATGTTTACTAGATACCTATCGGGTAATCGATACAAAATCGTTGGGTCAGGAAATTTATCGGTTATGGTCGGCTAATGTCTGTCATAAATGGGGCAGCCTGTGGGGTCGTTTAAATATTTAT
Organism: Uloborus plumipes; assembly: GCA_038373865.1. Taxonomy (NCBI): domain Eukaryota; kingdom Metazoa; phylum Arthropoda; class Arachnida; order Araneae; family Uloboridae; genus Uloborus; species Uloborus plumipes. The sequence goes on along the minus strand of JAXGGA010003693.1, from coordinate 46,503 downwards.
TGGACATTTTATCCTCATAGCATTAGTGTAATGAAGACTTACAAGCATTCAAGATGGAAAAACAGGATATTAAGAAACTAATTGTGCATAATTTATCGTGCTTGTGACGTTCTATCGTCAACTAAAACAGTACGTTTGTTCTCTGGCACTTTGTAAGAATTACTGCTTGTCGAACAAAGGAATACGGAAGCTAATGCAGCAACTCCTCGTTACATCGCACCTCGTTTTTTGCTCATTCGGATACATTGCGCTTTTCTTCTGCCTAAATAAAATTATATATTTGAAGAAAAAAAGTTTTACATTTGAAAACACAACAAAATATTTTCTTTTACTAATCAAAGAACAAACCTAAAATGCTTTCTATAGATCTAAATTCATTACAGGCAACTTTTGATTCGTATTCCAAGATAAATAATAGACATATCTGGTGGGGAATTTCGGGATTAGCAAATTTTACTAGCAAGCATTAACTTTCCTTTTCCACGTTTCCAATGTTCTCTCGAAAACAATGAAATATATTTAAATTTAAAATGCTTTCTGACCAGTGAAGCTCGTTTTAAAATGAGGTCGGCAATCCGAGTCGTTTTTTTTTAAATTTTTAATTTAATCTTAGTACTTGTTCAGGTAATGGGAAGTTCTCGATATACTTGGGGAGCATCAGTAGCTTTCGTTCTGTACGTTCACAGACAAGTCGGACATTGGTCTTTTCTTGTTCAGGATTACTTATGCAACGTCTCCGAGATTTTCTGACCGGCGAGACAACTAAGTTTTTCTTTTGAACTAGCAGCAAGCGGTTAGACGTGTCACTTGCTGCTAGTTTTTACGGTGCCGCTGCGTTGTGTTTTTACGGTGAGATCGTCACATCGGCGGCAGCATAAATAAATTTGGCAGTGGAATTTATCAATCTATATCTGTCTATAAAGATATTGATTAACCCTATCGTCAATAACCGAATTAACACCTTAATCTCAATAACCGGGTACCCGGGTACCCACTTCGAATTTCAAGCACGTAGAGCAGAAACTAGCTCTTTTTCGCGACTCCTTTTACTTAAATGGGACAGTTCTTGACACCCTCGTTTCGTGGAGTACAATCGTAGGTACTTTAAAGAAAAGTAAACCATACATCTCGAGAGACCCAAAGCTCCTTATTCGAATTCACTAGTGATGTAACCATATGTTCTTATGTACCCAAGCAGAAAAAAAAACTGATATTGCTGACAACACTACATCATGACAAAAGCATCTCTAGAGCTGACAAAAAGCCAGAAATAATTTTGGCGTCGACACAATTTACTAGATGCTTATATACGTCTCAGAGGCAAACAAAGAGATGGCCTCTATCTTTTTTTCTTCAACATAGTGGACATTTCAGCTTTAGCTGCCTATATCATTTATAAGGCAAATGTCAACTTGCAAAGTCGTAAAAACAATAATAGTCGTTTATTTTTGCGCCAACTATGCGAAGAATTGTGCCTTCCTACAATTCAGGTCAGATAAACGAATACTCACGCCATGAGGCGCTTTTCTACAAAATCTGGCGTAGAAAGCTACTTGAAGGACTTCAACACAGTACATGGGGGACCTTCAAGTTCCAGTACTACAATAGCGGGACGTGATTCAAGTGGACGTAAGAAAGTCGTTGGTGCTTGCCAACTTTGCTTCTACTCTCAAAAAGTTTCGCAGAAAAACAAGAAAATCGCGCATAAAGGGTGGCAACCCAAGTTTGTGATCAGCATTTGGTCTCAATTTGACAATGTCAATTATGTGATAAAATGTCATTTTTTTATTTTCATTGTCTGGCTACTACCGATAATAATAAAAAAAGAATAATGTGTATTCCTAAATATTTTTCGGAAGTTATATTTGTCACACTAAAAATTTAAAAAAAAGCAACAAATAAACAAAAACAAAAAAAAAAAAAACATTAATACGTGTAATAAAAATGAATGATAAGAATAATTGTAATATTTGATTACATTTTTCCTAATAATAATCATTAACTTCTAGCAGGAACGCGGAAAAAAGTAACGGGTACCCGGGTATCCGGTTATTGAATAACGGTATAGGAATTTTAAATGCTGAAAAAAACAACCAAAATATTTTTTTGAAAACACGGTTACAACTTTTTTTGGTTCAGATTCGTGCAAATAACGAGGAAAAGGAGCCATTTGACCAAGCCTTAATTAGAAATAGTAAAAATTGAGATCAAAGTAGCAAATGGGTACCCGGGTACCCGGTTATTGACGCTAGGGTTAAAATAAAATATTTATTTTCTCATCTCTAACTGTCCGCAACGTCTGTCTTAATATTTATCTATATTTGCGTTGTGTGCATATCTAATTTTGTTGTTTCTATCTATCTGTATTTAGTTATAACCCTCCCCCCCCCTCCTAAAAAAAGTCATGCGAATTTACTTTTTAAAACAAAGGCTATTATACTTTTCGCGGAATGGGTTGTGAAAATCGAGAATGTCAGGAAAGAAAGGATTATAACGTTTTTTCAAAAATTCATAAAAAATACAAAAATCACTTGATTTTCCAAATTTTTTTTTTTTCATTCTGATTAAAATTGAATTTCCAATACTCAGATAAAAAAATATTTCTGTGACTCAATCAGTCCGGATTCTATGGGGTAAAAAATGTTAAAACTTCACAAAAATCACATGAAACATTATACAGTGAAATCTATGTATAACGATACTGAAGGGAATGAGGAAAAATATTGTTATAGAGAGATTATCATTATAGACAGTTTGAGCAAAAAGCTCAAACTGTTGGCTGGGACCAAACCAAAATATCGTAATAGGCAGGTTTATCGTTATGTACAGTATCGTTATACACAGGTTTCACTGTATAACTATTTTTCTAAATAAAATATTGGAGCTCGGGCTCCGAGGTGCACATCTACGACAAAAGTTACACCAGTACACCAAATTTTATATTTTTGGGCCTTACCGTTTTCCAGGTGTGCGCCACAAACACACACAAACAAAATTCTTATTATATGTATAGATAGAAGATAGATTGCTGTCTGGGCCCCGCAAAGTTCTCTAGATAATCTGCAATTAAATTTTGCTTATGATCCTCGTTTTTTAAAATTTAGTCACTATAATCGTGGAAATCATGGACATCGTAGCCTAGCTCTGATCAGTTGGTGATTTCCGGCAGACGCTTAAAAGGTTTTGTTTGTTCAAAAAGTAGTCAACTGGTGTTTATACTGTTTTTTCAACTGGTTACTATAACGATTATCGGAGTTCTGTCAATCTAAGAATTTCTCCTCTCACTACTTAAACATGTATGTGTATAAATGAGTTCTTTTATTGATTAATGTTTTCATGGTTGGATGCGGAATAAGTTTCTCCATATAATGCAGTATTACAGTGAAAATCTTCGCTTTTGGACTCAAGTTAATCTGGTGCTGAGGTACAGAAATGGCTGATGAAAATTGCTGTCCCCTTAATAGCTAACTGGAAACTGATTTAGTCATCACAGATTTAGGGTTTTGTTGAAATTGGTCCCACAGGGTCCACTTTTTATTTAAAAAGCACATAAATAAATAAATAAAAAAAAAAAAACTTCCATAAACCAAACTTTCGGATCAATTACGTTATATATCTTTTACTTTTCAGTATTTTGTTTTCAAAATTGCTTTTTCACATCATACAGTTTATTTCATTTTTTCTGATACATTTTGGTTACTGGTTCTGATTTTACCTAATGTTTTACATCTTTGACAGTTTTGACTCATTTTCCATTCTTTATCATGAAATGTGATGCGAAATTCCTTAGGCCTATACATCTTACTGATTTTTTTTAAACTCAAATATAATCTTCGTTTGTCATCTTTTAACAATGTTTTCTTAAAAATCTCCTACTTTAGGGACACAAAATATCCTCGCATGTTTAAAATTGATAATGATTGCGAAGGTTTATCTGTAGAGTGATTTCAACCAGCCGTTGCAACTATTTACGTATGTAGAGTTTTAAAAGTAAAACGCTGCATTTGTCTGAAGTTGAAGAAAAAGAGTTTTTTACGCTATGTCTCCAATAAACCAATAATTGGTGAAATAAAAAGGCAAACACCAAACCCAACTGATTGAATTTTAACCTCAAGAGAAGAGTATATCAAAAGGAGGACATTGAAAACTGAGTTTGTTGAATTACCCATCAATTTTCTTACATTGGGAATCCCATTAATGTTCATCATTCTTGTTAGCCAGTAATAGCTTCTTGGATTATCTAAATACCTATTGCTGATTTTGCCTATGTATCGCAAATGAAAACAAAATACTTTGAATGACAAGATATGAAAATGACAAATGCATTTAGTTAAAACACTAGCGTAGGTTTTTTAACAGAAAACGACATGTACAGTACAATAATCTGCAGTATTATGGACGAGTTTTATGGTACTCACTTCATTAAGTAATTCAAGGTTTCATCCTAAACCTGGATCAATTCCATATTGATTTTCAAAAAAATATTGTACGCATTAAGACAACCTTTAATATGAGTCTTCAGAACTCTCCAAGTATTTAATAGTTAATTTTCGTTGAATCGCTTAATATTACAGAAAAACTACAAAGACGGGAATATCAATCTCAAGCCTTTTCTAAAAAATGCACGTAGTATGAACACCTTTCAAGCTTTTTTCTCAATATTTTTTTTTATTATCTCTTTATATTTGATACGAAAAATTTGTATGTATCACATTTTATTAGGTAATGCAAACACTGAGTGAGAGAGGATCAATTTTGATGCGTTTTGACGTATGCCTGAAGAACGTAACGGGGGTGGTCAAATTGTAAGTCTTATTACAAATTTTCAGCAACAAAAGATTGAAAAATTTAAAAACGCACATTGTATTTCCTTTTTGACATTATATTTTTTCTGGCACTCTTATCAATACAAATTATGTGTTTCGTGGTGAAGGTGAATTATTGTTAAAATAATTAGGAACTATGCGATTAAAGTGAAGAAACTATCTCTTCGCCTCGCCATGCTTGACAATCCTTTGACTAACCTGATACAACCAGGAGGTTTTTTTTCTTATAAGAGCCATTTTTCATCTTTACTGATAAACTGCAGTTTTGAACGATTTACAGTGATCATTGATTTCTGTGTTGCTAAAAGGTCTTTAACGGTCATGAACCGTTATTTCGTTTCTTCATTGCGCCTTGATCATTGTCGTATTAGTTTCATATACATTTGACTGAAGAAGATATGTGCTAATTGGTTTCTTAGAGCCCCTAACTCAGTAAAAGTTTTTAGGTATTTTCCTTAATTTCGATTTTGCTCTGCATTATGTACAAATATGCAAAGTTTTGAGCAGCAGCAGTGTAAATATTTTTTTCTGTACTGCTCATATGTATCATCTTCAGTTTTATTTCAAATTCTATCGCCTCCAATAAACTCATGCTGAATGCTGTGGATTGATCACCCAGTTGATCTGATCCATCATGATGATTAGGGTAATATTTGCAATTATAAGTATGGGGTTCAGGTATAAATATTGAACTACGATTTGCGAAGATGTTTACAAATTTTACCCACTTTCTTCAAAACGGAATGTTTAAAAACTGGTGCTCCAAATAAGAATTTCAATTTATTCATAGTAGCCTCTAAAGAGTTAGTATCTCGTTTTCGAATGATAAATCGTCGACTTCATCATCTTTTTGGCATTTAACATGTGAAACACAAACCTTTTAACGTTTTTTGCTGTATTCGAGGGAAATGAGGTGAGTCAGATTACAGATAATACTTGTGAAAATATTTGTTGTATTAACAGTAGAAGCTGGGTAAAAAAAAAGAATGCGGGATTATGCTTTCAATCCCACTAAAAATTGCACGGAATCTCGCGGGATTCGATATCTGAAATTTTTGGTTTGAAAACCCTACACATAATGCACAAAATTTTATCTTTCAATTCATCCAAAATACAGGGAAGGATCTAAAGTTAAAACATTGACATTCTGTTTCACTTTACAGAAACTGACCCAGTTGGGATTAGTAATAAAAGTATGAAGTTCCTGCTCTTGAACAGTTCTTCTAAAATGAAACATTGTGTCGAATAGATATTGCCTATCACGATCCCAATCCTTGAGCTTTAAAACATAAAAAACGACACACAAAAGAGCTATTTGAATGGAATTGGATGAGCGGGCTGTTACTGCTATGAGAAAAGACTTACAAATAACAAGGAAATAAAAATGGTAAATGACAGACTAGCTGAAGCTCTATCGCACTTAAGCCAATCATCCGCTTGTAAAGAGTGGAGGACATTTTACTTATAAGGCAAAATTTATTTGCGAATGGGTCTCAGTTAACCGTTGTGGCATGTGTACTTTGAGCCTCATAGACGGTGGTTAAAATTTTGGAACAGCTTTCATTAGTGAAAGAACGTGCAAATTGACTTAAGGTGATTAAGAACATGAAAATACGCAACATTTAAGCAAAGTCAAGCTTATTGCTAGTAGTCAGCGATTTTGGCTGGAGCAAAAAAAGAGCAATTGGCTGTTACAGTGGAGGATTTACAGGTTTTGGGGCCCGTTGCAATGCACTTTTTGGAGTCTCTTTTCGGGCTGAACTGAAATACGTAAAATATTTATCGCGAGCCTCTTTGTCTCCCTTCGCTGGCATGAGAAGGGGGGGTGGAGGGCATCGCAATTGCGACAGTTGCGGCATGGTTCATCCGCTACTGGAATATTACAGCGCAACATTAAGTAGCAATTAAAAGTAGTTAAGTAATTTTCTTCTCAAGTAATAAATTTTTCTTATGAACAATTTGCTTGGTGTTTACATTTTTTGGTATAGTTGTAGCATTTTATGTTTATAAATCCTAAAATAAGTTTTCTATCCTCTCAGAAAAATATATTAGTTAGATTTTTATTTTGTTACTGTGAAGAAGAAAGTATTTCGAAACAAAAAAGGGTTGCTATGGATACGAAGAACAAAAGATAGTTTTGGCATTGAAAATTCATTGAACTTCTTTTCCCAACCTGTGCTTTTATACCGGTGAAAGGAAAATTTAGAAATAGGAAATTAATACGCTCTGCTAAAGGAATTATTGTGAAAAATATTTTTAAATAGCTCTTTGAAATATTGATCTCTTGAAATATTAATTGTTTAATGGCACGCGAAGAGAAATCAATATTTCATGTAAATTGGAATGTAGCTGTGGAGGTGGAAATATCAAACGTAATTAAATACTTTGTTATAAACCTGTAGTGTCAAGCATTAACATTTAAAATTTCTTTTTTAAGTATTGTTTTTTTTTCAATTTATTTTTTAGCATCGTATTATGTTACATTCTTTTCTTTTCACGTTTTCAAAATTGATTGCTTTAAAACTTATTCTAAACTTTACACCAATAACTTTTATTTATTAGATGATAATAAGTCTCACATTAGTAGAAAAAATAATGTACGAGCTGGTTCCACTAGAACTGTAAACCTAGAGCAGAAATATTGTTTAATTTGCTTCTTTGATTACCTTAGTTTATTTTAACGTATTTTAATAAGAAAATTAACCGAGTCATATTTTTTTTCTCTCGATTTTGATTGTCCTTCAACATATTGATTTCAACAGTGTTTTTTCGTTACACTAATTATTGTCTTACCAAAACTACGTGCATTTAAATTTCTCCACTATTTGCGTTGCCTGTCGGTGCACGGTATATCTTAAAACTGCACATAGAGCGAAATTTTGGCCTGGCCGAAGCATGAATTGTGATTCGGCCTATAATAATTTACGTTGTCAATTTTCATTTTACAATTACAATTACTGAAAATATTGTTTCTCAAGCTATGCAAAATTATAAAACACAATAAAAAGAGAAGAAAATTGTATTTCATTAAAATGATGGTGTATTGAACCGTTGGAGCCAAGAACTTCAATAATTAACACATTAATAGTATAATCTATATAACTTAAAAGTTTTTATGAAATATATAAATAAGTTAAATTAAATTACATTTAGTAATAATTACATGAACAACTTAAGTTGCTTTGAAATGAAGCTAGTACAATATGGCTTTCTTTAAACATTTCTAGGGATGACACTAAAAAATAAAAAAAATTAATAAATAAATGAATAAATAAATAAATAAATAAAAAGAGAAAAATGTCGAGTTTTATTATGTATCTGGTCAAGATTTTTTTTTTAAAGTCATATTTTATTTAACAGAGTTATGGGTATAAAATTTCAGATTTTGTTAAATTTATTAATATGAGGACAACATTTAACACATTTTGCGGATATCGATTAAATTATAAATCATAGTATAGGATTGTAAAACGTCCTGAGAATTAACAAAAATTAAATTGAAGGGGAATATTCATTTATATTTTTTTCAAGAAAAATATGTGGAGAGTGTCCATTCCTTGCACTTTCACTTTTGATGAAAGATATTAAGTTTCGATTTTATTTGTTACTTAAAAGAAACATTTACTTGTAATTTTATTATTTTTGAAATTAACCGGTTCAAAATCAGACGTATTAAATACTTTATTTAAAATATAAATACAAAATGATAAATAAGGAAGAATGCATAGAAATGAGTCTAACAAATTAAAATTTACTTCAAAATTTTAAATTAAGAACATTTAGATACCTATTATAAGATTAAGATGTAATGCAAATAACAGCTAATTTCTAGTAATTTAATATTTGATGATATTAGTTAGTTTTATTTTAAATATCAACTTAACTGTAGAACATGCGTTTTATATTCCAAATAATGCTTCATACTACATATTTAAATTAAAAATTTAGAAATGCCTTTATTCCTGGTACTACAAGTACAAAACAGAAATTAATACTTTCATTAGTGAAATCAATGTAAAAATGAGACATTGAAATAAAACTGTTGTGTAAAACTAAGAATATTGAAACATATGGAGTATAATAGTATCATATTGTATGCATTTATTATGCTTTTAATGTTAAAACTTCAAATTGTTCAACAGCCGAAGCTTCGGTATTCGGCGCTTCGGCCAAATCCCGCTTCGTGCTATCTCTACTCGAAATTAAAAGTTGTGTCAAGTGACGTATGTTCAGCAATAAGGTTTAAACAAAAGAAAAACAAAAATACTGTGTAAAATCCCTCAATAAGTAGAAAAATAATTTTATAACTCAAAATTTAAATTTAGACCTCTTAAAGATTTTTTGAAATTAAAAAATTCAGTCATTTTCATTGATAGGCATACACAATACACATTCTGCTTCGCGAATTTGCTTTAAAAACCTCCCCCATTTGAATTCTTGAGCATCAAAATACTTCTGTGCCGAATTTGTAAAGATTCGACATTGGATTTTTTTTTGTGAAAAAACAATTTCGCTGAATAACAATATTTAATTGGATACTCTGAAACTGTTGCAACGTTTTTATTTTTGGTGATACTTTCTAAATTCAATACGTAACGAAAGGTATTTGCCAATTAATTTCCTTACTTTACAGTTCAATATCATACATAGTGAAAATAAATTTTTTTTAAATCAGAATTGCAAATATGAATCTTATTTTTTAGCTTTTATATTATCTGGGAATTTTACGTCCATTTTCTAGTATTTACTAATAAATAAATTATAAGGTCGCATTATTTAAATCCTTACTTCAATTGAATCAGCAGCTGCATTATTAATGATACCTTTCGTGAATCTTTTATTTTTCTTGAACCTTTTTAGTGTTAATTCCATAACTTTGTGCGATGTAATTCAATTACGAACTATTTTGGAAATTCATTCATTTGGAAGCGATCTTCCGAGGTATAAGGGCAATTCCATTTTAATAAAAATCATCAGTTGCTGCATAGAACAACTTGCAAAGACTTGAAATATGTTTAATCTTTGTCTTATTTCACGAATTTTATGAATAACGGGTACTCTACTTCTGTAAAGCACAGTTACTGTCCATCCGTGAAAACAGCGGCTAGCAAGCGGGAATCATTCTACTTAAAAAAAGGGTGAAGGGTTGTGAATGGGAACTTTCCAAAGTTTTCAGTTTAAAACTTGCATTTTTGCTATTTTTTTGACACATTCAATTAAACTATATATTTGAAATAAGCATGTTTCTACGTTGTGCAATGAGTTACCGCCCTTAAGCCAGGGCTGAGGCAGAACTGAAGCAAATGCACCCACAGCTCGATCATAGCATCTTAAGACTGCAGTTTCGCCCTTATTATTGGCTCCTCAGTTAGGAATAGCCAATGATCGAGCCGGAGGCAAAAATCCTCTTAATGTAGCTAAGATAGCCAACAAAAATTCACTTTATCTACCAGTTTGCTGGCTATCTTAGCTACATTAAGAGGATTTTTGCCTCCGGCTCGATCATTGGCTATTCCTAACTGAGGAGCCAATAATAAGGGCGAAACTGCAGTTTTAAGATGCTATGATCGAGCTGTGGGTGCATTTGCTTCAGTTCTGCCTCAGCCCTGGCTTAAGGGCGGTAACTCATTGCACAACGTAGAAACATGCTTATTTCAAATATATAGTTTAATTGAATGTGTCAAAAAAATAGCAAAAATGCAAGTTTTAAACTGAAAACTTTGGAAAGTTCCCATTCACAACCCTTCACCCTTTTTTTAAGTAGAATGATTCCCGCGTGCTAGCCGCTGTTTTCACGGATGGACAGTAACTGTGCTTTACAGAAGAAGAGTCCCCGTTATTCATAAAATTCGTGAAATAAGACAAAGATTAAACATATTTCAAGTCTTTGCAAGTTTATCTACCAGTTTGTTGGCTATCTTAGCTACATTAAGAGGGTTTTTGCCTCCGGCTCGATCATTGGCTATTCCTAACTGAGGAGCCAATAATAAGGGCGAAACTGCAGTCTTAGGATGCTATGATCGAGCTGTGGGTGCATTTGCTTCATGTTTCTACGTTGTTTCATACGGCGCAAAATGCTTCTTATTATTCTTTCCCTTATTGTTATCTTACCTATTACTCCTATTTTGGTAAGATCAGAGAAGACCTGACGCATGCGTAAAAATGCGGAAGTTTTACCTAAGAAAATCAGACAATAAACTTTGAAGATTTGCAGAAACAGTATTTATGTGATGCTTTTTTGGTTCCGCAGCGGACGTATCTTACGAGATGCTTCCGTGACGAAGAAAATAACATTATTTAATTATTTTTTCTGGAAATCTTCAAAATTAAACTGCATTATATAGTAGTAAAGAATATGTTATTCATAAAGTTCATAAAATAAAACAAGAATTTAGCATATTTCCAGTCATATGCTGTTTAGTGAAAAACTGACACTTCTGTTATCGTGCAATTGCCCATAATGCACCAGAGAAAAATTAAACTTTTGTAGTTAAACGTCTTATAATGTTACATATACAGCTTTATACATTGCAAAAAATAAACAGTTGTTTTTACAGTATAATACTGGCAGCAGAGGTTCCAGATAAAAACTGTAAAATGCACAGAAGTTAACTGTAAAATTAGCAATTTTACAGTTTATTATCACAAGTTTATTACCACAAAATTAGCTGTATTATACTGTAAAAGCAACAGTATAACACTGGCAGCAGAGGTTCGTGTTTAAAATTGTAAAATGCACAGTAACAAACAAAAAAATTAGCAATTTTACATTTTATTACTGTAATGCAGTAATTTTAGTTTATTAGAGTAAAATTAACAATTTTATAGTTTATTACTGTAAAATTAGCAATTTACACAGTTTGTTACTATAAAATTAGCCGTATTATACTGTAAAAGCAAAATCTATCTTTTACAGTGTATATACGAAGTGCGTTCAAGTGATTCGGTTCCGTTGTTTTTCAATAAATATTTAAAACAATATTATAATTTTCCTTCTCTAATTCACAAGATTTTATAAACTGCTCAAATAATATAATGTTGGGCTGCATGCTTCCCAAAAAGCTATTTCCTAGTTAAGGTTTATAAAGGAAATGAAAACTAATTGCGCAAATTTATTGAATTGTTTTTCTTGTTTCCTTTAACGGCTACATAGGTGTAGATTTGAATAATTAAATGTAATAGAAATTAATGTATTTGTAAAAGTATTCATAAAAAAAACAATGTCGTTTTAAGATAGACCAGTATAAGTTAAAACTTTCTGTACGTAAATGTAGCGAAACGTTAAATCTTGCTATTAAACTTAAGCTTTAAACATTTATACTTTATTTCAGTCCATGTCCTCAAGTTCTGCGGGTGTACATGTATTAGGGCTGCGACATCGATGTCGATGTTTTGGAAACATCGACGTTTTTGCTAAAACATCGATGTTTTTACCATCGATGTTTGAGGGTCGATGTTTTCCCAACATCGATGTTTTGGGTTCGATGTTTTTTTCGATGTCGATGTTTTAAATTCCAGCAAAAAAAGCTTGATAAAAATATGCGATATGAAGACGTATTAAGAAGTTTTCCTCCTTAATCAGAAGTTTCAGTATTAATCTCATTAGAAAACATTTTCAATGATTATTATCGATGTTTTGCTCTCGATGTTTCTAAAACATTTCTAATTTGCTTTTGCCATATTTTTTAAAATTATTTTTTTTTATTATTTTTTTATGTCGATGTTTTATATTTCAGCAAAAATAAAATAAAACTAAAATAAAATTCAGCAAGATATGTGGCAAAAAGTTAGATCATTAATCAGCCGTTACACTATCAATCCCGTTAGAAGCCGGTTTTGATCGATGTTTTTAATGATCACTGTTTCGAGTTCGATGTTTTTTTTTTCTTTCGATGTCTGTTTAACACTTCAGCAAAAGCAATAAAAATATGCAATGAAAAAGATTCATCTTTAACAGTTGCAATATCTGTCGTATTGAAATAGTTTTTTTTTAATTACTACCGATGATTTACGGTCAACGATTTTTAAGCATCGTTGATTTTGTTTTGCTTTAGAAATTGTTTTCGATAACGGTGTTTTACATTTCAGCCAACAAAGTTTCATAAAGATGCGATAAATAAAAGTTATACAGTTAATCAAAAGTTGCAGTATCTATCTCACTAAAAAAGTTTTCTATAATTGACATCGATATCATACGGTTGATGTTTTTCAGGAGACATAAGATCAATCTAATTGAGTGATATATAGAGGCGCAATGTATTGGGGAGTATCTATATTACTGTACATTTAAATGTGCAAGTAATTTTAATAAAAAAGATCGATGTTTTGAATCATCGATGTCTTAATTTCGAAACATCGATGCAGTGAAACATCGATGTTTTGCCTTCGATGTCGCACCCCTAACATGTATCGTCAATGTTATAACATACCAATTCATATATCCTAAACTGATATCATGAAAACTCTTTGTGAAGTCTAACACTATGAAACTTCATTATTTTTCAAATATTTATGTATGTAACTATCTCCTCCAGCTATTTGTATTATCTTTTAAAGATTTAAAAATGATTACTTTAACTCTTTAGAATTGGTTTTAAACAGTTTCACAAACAGAACTTCACGTTTTATAAAAGGAAGGTGAAAAAAATGGGAACGAAAAGAAAACTCTTGGATGGAAGACTTGTTCTCAGTTTTTTTTTTTTTTTTTAGTCGTATGCCAGCCAGGCTGGTGAATTTGGGGGGCGCTGCTTCCCTTTTCCAACTGTACCGTAATTTGGTGTGAAGTCCGACTTCCACAGTACACGCATGCCATAGGGACCCGTTTATTGGGTAGGCAACCTTTCACAACAACACGTTCACACAAAGAAAGGACAAGGACAGGAGAGAGAGAGAGAGAGAGAGAAAGCACATCCATGCCCTATCCGGGACTCGAACCCGGGACCACTCCATCCGTGGCAGACTGCTCTGACCACTAGATAAGGTGGCCGGCACTTGTTCTCAGAAAAAATATTGTAAATCTCATACTCTCCAATTTAAGGGAAAAGTAATAACGAGGTATTGGGATTCTCTGTTTTCTTTTCTATAATCTGTACTCACATGAATATAAAAGTTTCATAAAATCTGTTTCTATGCTCCAGTGACACGCAGACACACATTCCCACAGGACATCAAACTGACCAACAAATTCAAAAAAAAGGGGGAGCTGAATAACATAAAGCTGTTTTTTTCACTTTTACGTTGTGAATGCTATTGATTCGTTTCGATTCAAATACAGCTGGTCTGTTTCAAGGTCAAAAAAAATGGTAACGCCCTGTTTCTGACGCCTTGCGTGCGAGCTTTTCTCAACAGCGGAAATAAAACTGGAGAAATCCCGCACGAAGAAGTGTTTACCGGGCGCAGGGCTCACGTGTTTTGTAACGATTGACTTTCATTTTTAGATTTTGATCGATCCTCGAGTGATGATATTTATGGAGGGAAACGGTTAAAAAAAATTAAATCAACTTGAAAAAATAATTTTAATGTAAAAATATTATTTTAACACTACACTAAAATATGACTGTTGCTTTTACACGATAATACAGCTAATTTTATAGAAGTAAGCTGTAAAAATGGCTAATTTTTCAGTAATACACTGTAAAAGTGCTAACATTACAGTCTTTTACCGTGCATTTTACAGTTTTAAACTGGAACCTCTACTGTCAGTATTTGTAAGAAAAGCAGTCGAAAACTTTGTACAATTGATGAAGTTAAAAATGCAAGACAACGTGTCTACAAGTACAAATAAAAGGTTAAAAAAGAGTTAAAAAACTCTAGCAGATAGCTATTTCGGGGCTATTATGAATGAAGCCATATTTTTGATTTTTCCTCTGCAAAAATTATCCATAGTTGTTCTTCGATTTTTGATTTAGATTTTTGGGAATCCTATTATATCTGGAAAAATTCTAATTTAGTTGTCATTGATCTGTCTAGCACCCCTCCTTTCCCGAACATTTGGAAATCTCTTATTTAAAAACTTTTTCGTCCGTGACGTAATCTTTGTTGCGCAGTTGTCGTGTCTAACCCTTGACGTAATAGTTTCTGCGTACCTACTCTTCCTGTTCTGTTTATTTACCCTCACGTTTCTCGCATTCCTGGTTCACTTGAGTAGTGTCAGTGAACCATCATCTTTTTGCACTGATGATGGGGCTTCATTCATAATAGCCCCGAAATAGCTATCTGCTAGAGTTTTTTAACTCTTTTTTAACCTTTTATTTGTACTTGTAGACACGTTGTCTTGCATTTTTAACCTTTACTGTCAGTATTATACTGTTGCTTTTAAAGTATAATGCAACTAAATGTTACAGCAATAAACTGTAAAATTGCTAACTTTACAGTAGGAAACTGTAAAATTGCTAGATTTACAGTTCATTACTGTGCATTTTACAGTTTTAAATTGGAGCCTTGGCTGCCAGTATTATACTGTAAAAATAGCAGTTCATTTTTTTGCAGTGTAGATACATGGGATGCAGGGGTTCTCTGCAGGTTAACGCTGGGAAGCAAAAATTTTGTCGCATTTTTACAAGAACTTGATCTTACCAAATACATATAAGAGTATAAAATAATACTACGTACTGTGCTTTCTGATATTCAAAAATAACTATCTAGGTGTTACTCTGTAGGAAGCAACATCTTGTTTTCCAGAACCTGGACAGCAGCGATAAATAAAATGCTTTTCTTCTAAAAAACTAAATCCATCTTTCTTCAGAAAAAGAAACAGAAACTCATAAAGCAAGCAACTTTATTTTAATAGCAAACCACCATTTTGAACTTTTCCATGGGGGGGGGGGTTGCAAACTGCATATTTTTTATGTAAATTATAGCCAAAAAAAAAAAAAAAAAAAAACGGCAAAAGCAGTTCCACTTGTTTGTAAATACATTCAATTCTCAAATCCAGTAGGAGGGAAAACAATTGACCCTCCCTGGTTTTCATGTCCTGACCCCCCCCCCCTCCCTGAATCACGGGACCTGTCTTACAGCCAGGCAGCTAACACCTCATTTGCTTTTGAGTTGACAGAGTCACTCACTGGTTCTAATTCTGCTTGTCTGAAGAGTTAAGGGGCTGATGCAATCTCAGTATCAGAAATGAGGAATCAGCAGATGTTAAAAACCGTTCCTGCTTCTGCAGAATTCGTAGCATAAATGCATATTTCCTTTATTCCTCAGTGTCTTTCCGCTTACATGAGGAGAAACCTGCAAACATTGGAGTGGGGAGTTGCTCCGAGTATAGAATGGTCAAATGGTCTTCTGTCCTTGTCCTTCCTATGCGTGTATGACTGTGTCGTTAATGTCCACCACTCAGACCTTATAAACGGGTCTTCGGCATGTGTGAGGGAAAAATGTAAACAAAAAAATTTAAATTCAAATAGCGCATGGAGTATTTAGCAAGGTTGCTTTTAGGATTTTTCACAAAAATCAAAATTAGACTCAAAGATTCCCTAGATCTCGGTAAAATCATTTAATTAATGAAAAAGCTTAGAAAAGTATATAGTTAAGATAAATTACCTATTTCAAGATGAACCAATTAAAATTTGTTTCGAAAATTACTGTTTATTAAGAAAGAAAAATGTATTTTATAATAAAACTTGCATTGAAACATTATTATTATTATTATTATTATTATTATTATTATTATTATTATTATTATTATTATTATTATTATTATTATTATTATTATTATTATTATTATTATTATTATCATTCAGCAAATTTGCGCCTTAAAACTTAAAAAAAAAGAAGTGGAAAACATTCATTTTTTTTTCATGGGGGCAAAGCGAAAAAGAAAATATTTTTCTAATGAAATGTTTGTGATTTGACCATTTAAAATATTTTTGATCAAATAACTGAGTGTATAAAAGAAAAACTCGAAAACGAAATTGATAATAAACTTATTTGTGAGATTGGGGGACGCCGTATTGTACAAAATACCACGTGTTTCACCCACAAGCATAGCAAAAACAGCTTGCCAGTCAGTTAAAATGAAAGAGCGTGCACAATGGGAACTTACAAATAATTTTTGTTGATTATTATGTTTTCAGTAGCGATTTAGATGGTTTTGCCATTCCGATTGTTCTGGCAAGATCTCGAAACCTTATCCCAACATACTTCACTAGTCATATTAGCCATAGTTTTGATCGTAAAGAAATGAGTCAGTTTTAGTAAGTTTAAACCGTATGATTTCAGTTTGGCCCATAATGGATCCCTCCTGCTTCTGCCATGCCGTGATAGATGAATCGGCCCACAATGTGGCATACTGATCAAAAATCCACCAAACTCGCGTATTTTGAGATAGCATCTTCTATTTGGGCTCAAAAAGCGACAAAATTTTCTGCTATGTCGTACTGCTGCTACAATTTTGAATTTTTTCCTTTATATCCAGCAGAGCTCGGAATGGACCCAAGTCGCGATTTCGAAACCGAAAAGGTGCGACCGTATTTTTCCCGGATATGTGGACTAATGCAGAGTGAAAATTGAGGAATCGGATGATAAAATACTACGTTTGGTTGCCGCAGGGCCAATGTAAATTACTTTTTTCCTATGCGTTAGTAATTAAAAAAAAAAATCCACCCGAAAACTGGGTTTTCACAGTTTTATACATCTCCTGAACAATGTCGACAGGCGACAGAAAAACGAATTTTAGCTTTAAATCAGAATATAAAGCGAACGGCGTAAAAAATAGAATCGACGGTCAAACCGCAGCAATTTCTTTCATAAATGAAAACAAATGCATCATCTAATTTAACCTTGACCTTCTTTCTAAAATTTGGTTTGACTCAAAAAATTATTCACTCACTGTTTTATTTTGAAACCCCTTTATTTTACAAAGCTGTTACAAAATAAAACATACTGTTTTATTTTGTAACATACTGTTCTTTTTTTAAACTCCTTTTAAAAGTAAGCTGAGAATGTTTGATTTACTAAATTGTTGTTTATATCATGAAGTAATTTTTAAAGAATATTGAGTGTTTAGGTAACAATTTATTTCTTTTCTTTTAGGCCCAGTTCGGCTGCTTCGGAGGACTCTGTTATGTCTTTGGGCTCCGATGATGGCAGCTTTGACAATATCAATGTGGTCGTCAGGTACGGTTTGA
Source organism: Uloborus plumipes (assembly GCA_038373865.1). Taxonomy (NCBI): domain Eukaryota; kingdom Metazoa; phylum Arthropoda; class Arachnida; order Araneae; family Uloboridae; genus Uloborus; species Uloborus plumipes. Next base: position 28,550 of record JAXGGA010003693.1, on the reverse strand, counting down.
AATTCAAAAACTATCAGCACGCTGAAAAATTACTAAATAAATGAATAAATTGAGATAAATAAAGAAGCAGACGTTTCATTATGAATAGTTCTGCACTGTTCTAGAATATAAATTACCCTAGGGGATAGCAGGATGACTCCAACTATTTATAAAGACGCATGATCGAAAAATTTCTGAGAAATGACATTTTTTTTTGTGATGAGACAAATGATAAGTAGATGTATTCCTGGAGTTTTTTTTTCTTTTTCAAAACGTGGAAAAACTTTTAGACATTTTTGAAATGAGTAAAATTTAGTTAGGAGGAGTAAAAACCAAAGACTATAATAATATTGAGCAATATTCTAATAAAAAGCAAAACAAAAAAAAGCGCAATTACTCAGAAAGAGATGAAAGATGAGAACAGAAAGAAAAGAGGTGTTTCAATTGCTCTAATTTGTGTTTTAACATCTAAAACAACATTTTAAACTGATATTTGAATAAAAACAGTTCAATGTAGTATTTTTTCAATACTCAAATTGCTTTTTCCTCCATTTTCTTTTATTTAAAATACAAAGAGGGAAATTAATCTTTACTATAAACTTTAGCTATGCTCGATTTCCAATGCGTTAAACACGATTGTAGGAGCAAACTTTTATTCTAGGACTGATATTGCAGACTATAAACACTTATTTGCATCTTCCTTATCCCGCACATAAGCGTGCCAAAAAGATAATTTTGGAATGCTTAACACTGTTATTTACACATCTTGATTTCTCAGAAATCAGAATGGCTTGGTTCCATGTAAATTAATTTTAACATCGATAGGGAAAGTTTAGTACATTAATAGACTATTATTTAACTGTGTATTCTACCAGTCATTTTGAAGGCTAGCGGAAAAAAAATCAAACGAACAATTTGTACTATGAACGTGTTTAAAAAGATGTCTTTATTTTACAAGTATTTCGGAATTATACAGTTTGTTTGTAAATACAATTCATGACTGCGATTTTTAAAGTATGTTGTCGTAAAAAACGACTAATATATGAAAATAGAAATGGTTGAAATTTGCATGCAGATTAGTTTTGTATTGAAAAAATCTTCTGTTTGTTTCACTTTCATTTGTCGAGTTTCATTTCTCAGGATTGGCACTGCAAAATGTGTGTGCTTCCACGCTTCTTTGATAGTTTTTATCCGCAATTAGCTCATAAGTATATTAAACTGCATGTGCACTAACCATGTGTGTTCTGTTTTGCAGGGTGCGACCGCTCACTCATCAAGAAGAGGGCAAGAAAGACATTCAGGCTGTCCAATTTCCGGCGGAGGGACAAATATGTGTTGGTGTCTTTATTTATTTATTATTTATACTTTTATTAATGGTTGCTATTATTTCTATTGAATCCGAGTGACTTTTTGAGATCCACGTTTTGTGGTAAATATGTAAGTTTGAGGTGATTAAAAAAAATATTATTATTATTTTTTTTAAGATAGAGCTTTTTTCCGGCTAACATTAAAAGTCTAACTGCTCGAAAGCATGAATAAAATATAATTCATAAATTCTTCGTATTTGGTAATATATAAACAACAAAAAATGCGGAATACATTTTACATTGAACCTTAAAACCGCTAAGGAAGTTGGCGTTTAAGATAAGAAAAAGGTTATCTTTTCCCCCTACTTTCTCTCGAAAATCACTTCCTTATTTCAAACTTAAAAATTGTACAAGGATGTTTTTTTTTTGTTATTTTTACATTAAAAAAGAGTTGTAGGTAGATAAAAATTTTTCGTTCAATATATGGATGGTATTATGCAAAAAGGAGTTAACCCACAAAACATAAAAAAATGAGTTATCCAACTCTGATGGTAAAATATGTTCCTTTCTACATTAAGCAAAAATGATTTAAGCCCTATCAGCGTTTCAAGGACTAATACAGATAACATTTTAACCCACAATCCTTGAATCTTCAATATACCATTAAGTGAAAGACATTCAACCACTGAGTGAAGCTGCAAAACACTCATCCAACAGTTTGATGTTTGTAAGCGATTTCGGGGCATAGCTTTCTGCCTAACGATTCAGAGTTTGGAGATGTTGAGCGCTCTTTAAAAATCCAACAGCGCCTAATACACAGACGTAGACTACATTAATGTTATGAAGGAGTGTAGGAGGAAAAATAAATTTGCTGTTAACAAAATAGAAAGACAAGAAATGGTTTCAATTCAAATTATTGGAAAATACTACAAACAGAAAAATCGATTCAAACAAAGATAAAGTGAGTTGGCTGAAGACCCATGAGATCAAAATTTTGAAAAGTGAGCCCTTCAAGCTCTACATGAAAACTAACACAACAGAAGGAAACGTGCAGATAATATTTTATATATAGGAAAAAAGAAGCAAGGTCGACAACACAAGTCGTTTAAAAATATACAGTTGGATTCCTTATGGCTAACGGGTAAACCACTGTCAAAAGAAAATATCAAAGACCTCAAAGAAATTTTGAAGCTAGTACCACAAGACTTAAAACATTTTTATAATTTCTTGAGAACTGCTCAACAGGGGGAATTTTCAGATGATGTTGACGGTTTTGGAGTTTCAAATGTGGACTTAGACATTGATGAAGATGAGGATTAATATCTTTTAAACAATTTTAATTATTTCTGAAAGACTGATTTTTTGTACAGCATTTTTTTATCAATAAAACACATGATTCATCATTAATAATGTGGGTTACCTTATTTTTTTAACCCTCCATTCCTTAATAACCTATAAAGCAAAAAGCATTCATCCAACATTTTTATTTTTTTATACAGAAACACTTGAAATTTTTTATTGAAAAACACATGAGAAAATAAGTTTAAATATTGCGTTCATGGTAACATATCATTGGTATATTGATATAGAGCTCGAGTCGATTTTGCATAACACCATCCATATAATTGTATCAAATCAAAAGTACTGATACTGAGTAGTGAATTCTGCCGTGCTAAGCACGAAAGCCGTATTTGCACTTCTTAACAAAATTGAGTTATTATCTTCAGGTGTTCTTTGTGATGTATTTTACCAAAATACAATCTTTTATAGTCATTTGAGAACGGGAAATATTTTTTATAAAAATCTGAAAATGTATCATCTGGATCAAATACATGGTGGCGCAAAACTTTAAAGAGTGATATCTCAGTTTGAGCTCGACTGCAGATACCACTTTTGCGCTTAGCACGGCAGGATTATCCCTCCCCTTAATACAAATAAATACAGTGCTGTTTATTAATTATTATTTGTTATTGAAATTGTGAACAGAATGATCAAAAAGCTGGAAATAAAAAAACACATGTTATAGTTCTTTTCCAAACGAATTCAGTATCAAATTGTGTCTTCAGTGTTCTACAGTTCTAGTATTAGGTGAAATTTTGTTTTATTGAAAAAATTAACTTATAAACGTATTATTGTTACAGTTGTGAATTTATTTCACCTTAAATAATATTACTTGCAATCAATATTTTCAACTGCAGAAAAATTATTTTTTCATTAAATGAAAAGGAAAACTAGAAATATGCATCGAAAAATCAGTTAAGAATCTCGTTAAATGTATGATTCAAAGACTTTGTGAGCGAAACATTTTTGTGTTGAAACACTTTTTTCTTTATTAGTTGGATGACCACTCGGCAGCCACTCCACGAACATTCACTTTCAATGTGGTATTTGAACCCGAAGCAACCCAAGATGAAGTTTTCGATCACTGTGGTATCAAAAGGCTCATAGACATGGCTTTGGATGGGTACGTTGTTGTTAAATAACTGATTTAATGATGCATTTAGCATCCAGATTGAAAATGCGTTAACTTATGCATTTACTTTCAAAACAAGAAAAAAATCTTTGTCTACCGTGATTTGGTTGAATTATTATAAAAATCAATATTGTCTCGCCGTTTTTCACTTTGTTATTAATTTGAGTAAAAAATAAAAACAAGAAACAAACAAATGAAACTCCAGTACAAAGCCTTATCCGATAAAATGAAATGTTTTTACGTGGTTAACATTGTAGGAGGTGTTCACTTTGTGCATTCACTTGATTAAAAAAAAAAAAAAAAAGTATAAAGCTATAAGCGGATAAGCAAATACTTGACTCTTCAAGTCATAATTATAGCAGCGACTCGTAGAATTTTTTTCTGATTTCTGAACTTGACACGTTTGCCGTATGTCTTAAACATTTATTCAGCATAAAAATATAAGCGTCTAAGTAAAATGATTGATGCTTCAAATCATAATTGAACTGTTTGGAGGATGAAGGGACTATGTTACATTTTGAAAAATGAACACTTTGGACAATGGTAAGTAAATAAAACTCAGTACATCAAAAAGTTGATGTCATTAGACCAATTTCATGCGCAAACTAACGACAGAACCAGAAAACAAAAAAGCTGCAACAACTGCAACAATAAAACTTTAAACTGTAATTACTCGCAATTTTTGTCACATAGCCCTTCATCTCCCAAGCCTTTCAATCATAGCAGCGATTCGTAAATGAAATACATGTACAATTCTGCCCTTGATTAAGAACCAACGCAATGATAAATCACAAAGTTTGAAGATGACCAATGTATTTTGCAAAAAGTGTTGATGAGATTTAATTTTTAGGATACTATTCTGTATGAGGGAGTTAGCTTTACGGAAAACATTATTACGTGACACGGCAGTAAGTAATTCAAAACATGTGTAAAAAAGCTTTGATATTCTTAAATGAAACATTCAATTGGTATAAACTAAATAATGCTTTCCTGTAGCCGGAGCTAAGTCAGAAATGCGAGTTAAAAACTGAAAAGCTCACTACAAAACTCAGACTTCAGTTTTTCTCTCCCTTATTTTGGGCACGCCAGTCAGTTTCATAAAGTAGAAGGCAAAAAAAAATAAAAAATGAAAACGCCTAAAAAAGCTGAGTACATCTTCACACTCGTGAATATCGTCGCTTCAAAGCAGCAGTAAGACATCTAAGCCCAGAAATAACAGCAATATATCTCACTGTACCTGTAAGGTGACAACGCATCAACCAGAGCTTCGTAAACATAATATGAACCTATTATAATCAACGAACTCAAAACAAGGACGAAACTAGTTTCCGGATATTGTAACGAGCTGTTGGTTTGCATTTAGTTTGTACGTCTGCTCGTGAATGTTTGTTGATTACTGCTCTGAATAGTTCAATGTCCTTTTTCTCGCGTGTCCTTCTTCAAAATTATGAGCCCCAGTGACCCCTTTAGGATTTTAAAAATTGGCGCCGCGTATGAAGGATAAAATAATTTTATGCGGGTTTGTAGGCTGTAAAAATTGGTGTCAAAAACATCCCTAGTATACACTCTGAGACACGTCAAAAATAAATACGTCCTAATAAGAATCGTCTAAATTTAAAAAAATGCTTTCATATTTTAAAACCAATAACTGCGCTCACACCATCGGTACTGTCTGATATTTTATCGTGCGACCTATGTCGCATCTGCGCATGCCTGAGGTCTCTTCTGATTTTCCCAAAATAGGGTGGGGGGGGGGGGGGAAATACAGAGAAACGTTCAACCAGGAAGTGACAAGTAAATAAAAAATAAAATCATTGGGAAAGGCACCTCCTTAACCTATTACCCCTTTTTCAAATGAAAGTATGCGGGGATGCCAGGAGACAAACTGTAAAGAACAGTTAAACTCTTTTATAATGACATCCCCTTTTTCACTGTAAACAGAGTTAAATAACCTTGCTTTTAACGACCTTTGTGTAACCTTATACATTACACTTCCTCGCTTTTAAGGTCGTTTTCCCGTAGGTTTATTTTTGACTTCATCGTCATCACGAGTAAATTTCTAAGAACTGAGGTTGAAAGAAGTGTTCTGGTCACTAAAATGTACCAGAACTAACAATTTAAATATGTCATGTACATTTAAATTTGCTTCACTTTATTTTAGATTTGCATGCACAGTGTTAGCATATGGCCAAACTGGAGCTGGGAAAACATACACATTAACTGGACCTCAGGTAAGTTTTTAAAACTAAAGGAGCTTGAAAATCATAGTTTCACCAGTGAATTAATTGAAATGATGTTTCAAATATAGATGTGGATAATTTTTGATTTCGTATATTGTGTGTAATTTACAAGCTGTATGGAAATAGCAGGAGAAATGTATGTATTATCAACTTATTGTTAAAATGCTGCAATAGTTTAAACTGTAAGCGTAGTTTTTCCCTTGTTAGTTTTGCGTATTCAAGTGAAAAGTTTACTACATTTACCTGAAAAATTTGTTGAGTTGCATGGAGATTCAATTGAAATTAAGCTGAACTCACCTATTTGGAAAGTTGAATTTACGGCTCTTTTTTTAATTAATAAAGTTGAGTGTACTTATAGTGGATACTATACCAGAAGCGGCTAACGACTTCGAAACTGAAGATAACAAGACTTTACGCAACATACCGACATAGCAATTACACCATCCAGATACTGCAGTTTTGTTTGGATTCATCAGTCTGGAATAGACAATAACAGGGCTAAAGGCAAATGTAATTTGATGCAGTTCTGCGGTAGCCCTGGCTTAAGTGCGGTAACTTACTGCCAAAAGCCTTTTATCCCTAACTAGGTGCCTGGGCCACCTGGAAAAATAAAGTAACTGGTCTTATAAATATCTTTAAGGGGCAGGGAAAAAGTCTTATTTTATTTATTTTTCAAGGACGTGATCCTCCTCTGGAGTAGTATCCAGAACAGAAGTGTTTGCATTAGTTCACCTTTTCAAATCACTACCGGAAAGAGTATTATTTTAGCAATGTATCTGCTGTTAAAAGAAATGAGATTCAGTGCAACAGTAACAAAGAATTAGTATCTTTTTTTTTTCGAGCTCAGTACTAGCATTATGTTGTTGTTAACCTTTAGGAGCCGGGCGGTACACATGCTGTACCGTAACTATTTTTTTTAGAGGACGGGGTTGAGATTTTCACTTGAACCCTTTGGAGCCGGGGATTTTTTCAAGGTTTCATACGTCAGGTACGACAGTTTATACCTTCTCTTTTCAATGGAAAAGAAATCTGTGGTTCAACTGTCGTACTACCTGGGTCGAAAGAAAAATTTCTAAAAAACAGCCCGGTTCCAAAAGGTTAAGCATACTAGAAATTACGATGTCAATACGAGTTTGTATATGTGATGGTGATAGAAAAGTTGCTATTTTTGAGACGAATCAAGGCAACGTGTTACTCATTATTTATTCACTAATTTCTTCATTGATTTTTGTAGAAAAGATAGCAGTTGCAGGATGATTTATTTTTTACCTATGTAACAATTTTTCTGATAAACTTCATATAAATTTATTTCATACTATTTTATATTACTATTTTATATTAAATCACAATCGAATTCGTCTAATGGTGTATACTTTGATTATAATTATGTGATTCTTTCAAACATATGTCGGATATTTTTTAATGATCCTTTTCAGAGTGATGACTTGCTGAGGCCCGGTGTCCGATCATCGCCAGGAGTCGTCCACATGGCATTTGCATACCTTTTCAACCAAATTAAGCAAAGAAAAGACATCGAGTATATAGTCCAGGCTTCCTATATGGAAATCTATAAAGAACAGGCAAGTTATACTATTGAATTCATTTCAGGAAAAAGATTTTGTTACTTGGAGTCAGTAAATAATTTAATTAGTAAACTTTATGGCATTTATTTATTCTTGTCTTAAATATGTATTTCTTTCATGAATAGGTTTTTGACTTATTAAATCCTTCGACGAAAGGCTTGCCTGTTCGATGGTCGAAAGAAAAAGGATTCTACGCAGAGAACCTCTTTGTAGTAGAATGCGAAGATGCGGGGATTTAGAAGGAGTTTTGGATGAAGGTAAGCCTTTAGGGAATATTAGCTAAAATTGCTTAGTTATTAGAGGTTGCTAATTAAAATATGAAGATTGCATTATCAGAAAAAAAGCTAGGTTTAAAATTTTGAATCCCATTTGTATGACTCTGAAATAAGCAAATAATGTTTCAAAGTATACAGTGTGATGATTTTTTATTTAAAAGTGAGCTGATATAACACCTAAATGTTGTTGATCTAGCTCAATTCTGAGATGGATTAAAAATGGTTATTTTTAGATAAACGTGTTTAAACAATTTTTACTCACTGTGATGTATGTCCCAAGGAAAGGAAAATTAGAGTGTGAGCAAATTGGAATTCATCATGTCTTTGTATAGAACTAGATAAAACTCGAACTACTCTAAATATCTATATAAAAATTTCAAAATTTCACTATTTTACAATGTTTTAGTATAGAACTATTGTATCAAAATGTATAATTAAAACTCGTGTTGCCACAGCATGTATGAGTTTCACGATTCTGTGGTACAATTGCAAATTCGCCATGATTGCAGACCCCCCCCCCCCACTAAAAGATTCCGTTATTCTTCTAAATCAACTCAAAATTCATTATCTGGTGTATAAAGTCTTTCCTCAAACAAAACCGTGATTTTCAGCTCTGTTAGTCAAATTGGAATGTATGCTTACTAGGGTGATTCAGAAATGTATGGAAAAAAATAAACTTTGTATTTTTGTGCGTCTTACCCTCTTATTTTGTGCCACTATATACACTGATTATTTGTGCAAAATTTTGGCAAAATATATTAATATTTAGAGGTTGCTCAAACGCCTTGAAATTTCGTGATATTGACAAAAACGTGATCGTAAATGATATTTATAGAAAAAAGTAGCCTTTGTATTTTTATTCGTCTTACCGTCTTATTTAGGTCCTTTATATACACTGAATTATTCGCCCAAAATTTTAGTAAACTATATTTACATTTAGGAGTACTTCAAATTTTGTGATAGTGGCACAAATGTGAACGTAAATAATAATAATAATAAAATTACTTTATTGCTTTTTTATACCTCCGAAGAAAAAAAAGCGTGCAATCGCAAAATTAACTATATATCTGAAAAACCAATGAAATGCAGAAAAGTATGAAAACTAATCAAACACGGAAAAATATAAAAAAACAAATTTAAATACATTAAATATAAAGTAATTCGCTCATTTTTTCTTGCAATACTTTTTAAGGTTACTTTTTTGCAGTTTTGAAACCTTTTCTGTGTTCCTGTACCACTTGAAGAAGAGACTGTCTTTGTTTTTCGTCGTTGGTGATAGTCTTAACAAATGCTTCAATAAGGGCCATGCCACGCTCCGTATTGTCGTTTACAATCCTCAGTTTCTTTGGTAGTATAAAGCCTTGTTTGTAGCTATCTTAAAGATTCGAATGCTCAGAATCAAACAGCTGATATATTTTGAGTTTCTTCTTTACCTGAATAAGAACGCTAAAAATATTCCAAATCATTTCTTAGAGAATCTTTAACACAGATATAACACGAGGAACCACTCCTGGAACACGAAAACATACACCAAGACAAGGTGCTCTGCTAAAGAAAATCGCGCTAAGCTCTAGTATCTACCTTGGACACTTTGCGCAACTTCTATTACTAGTTACACGTTGCTCTGAATGTGCTACCAACTCCTCAACCTCATCGTTCCTCACTCCAAGTTTAAAATTAGAATGTTTTATTCTGGACTATGATTGCTAAAACCGCTTAAAAAGCAGTATTGTAGATCCAATGGCAGTGGATGGTTCCACGCAATTGCGTGAACATCGCATTTGACACTGCACGCAATCAAATACCCCAATTCTACCTATTTCTTGGTTTATCGGTTAAAATACCGAGAGACCAAGAGTAGAATAGATTTCGGTTGTAATACCACAGAAAACACAATGTCTAAAATATAATGGCGGAAAGCACAATATAAAAGTTGCTTCCCTAGTTTTTTTTTCTCTCAAGTTCAAACATGCTCCAACTTTAGTACCGGCAATGCATGTCGTATTGAAACAGATACCACGTACGAGCTCAGTAAGTTCCCATTTATCTAACTGGTTATCGCATAGCAGCATTTTCCGTAGCAATTCCAATGCCTGACGAACTTACTAGAACCCAGCAGTAAATCATCAATGCTTGTGGCCCTGATACTAATATTGGTATGAAACCCGCCGATCATCCTTCATTTTCCCAATATATTTTGCATAAGTGTTTCGTTCCAGTGAACTATCAAAGGAAGTCCTACATTTGAACGACTTTTGTAAGTTAACGGCCAATTCAGAGCGAATAGTTTGCATTTACCGTTTTATGGACGTTGTCAAATCCTCCCCATTTTGACCCATACTTTGTACTGTAGCAGCTACTATCAAAGTGGCTTTCTGTGACTTATACTGGGCCCTGTATAGAGTGGATGCTGGGTGTTTTAGCCAAATAAACTCATACACCTCAAACAAACGAAAAGAAAACAGAAACCACAGCCCGAGCTTGCAGCTGCATTTTCTACCCAAACTCAGGTAAGAGATAATGCAGCTTTGGAGCGGGGGGGGGGTAATCGTTACAACTCACTTTGAGCTATTATTTTATTGACTAATTACTTAGTAGAGTAAACTAACGTTTTAAGTTATTCCACTTTATCTGAAGAATAATATTATTTCGGGTAATGAAGCTATATACTCCAATTCTCGAAATTGCTAATTTTCAACAGAATTCGACCGCGTTGAGCGACCTCTAAATATTATTCAATTGAGCTAAAATTTTGCATACATCACATTCATGAATAGTGTAAAAAAACTGCGGGGTAAGACCAGAGAAATTCAAAAAAATTTTTTTTTGAATCACCCTAATGCTTACCTAAGTTTTAATCCCAACAGCAGACTGCTAGGCTGAAATAAAACCAAAAGTCTTCGTTATAGTTCCCCCTCAAAAGTGAAATGTATAACTTTTCGTGACTTTTTTTCCCCCTATAGTAATCTTTTACCATTATATATATATATATGTTTTACTTTCCATCTACTCTGTAAATAACTTACTTTAGATGGAGGAAAGTGGCCAGAAAAAGTTCAAATTTCATTTGATTCACTAAAAGAGAAGCAGAACATAATTATTTTATGTTGTATTTCAGGCAGGAAAAACCGCCAGGTTCGTGCGCACAATATGAACGAACATTCTTCCCGTAGTCATACCATGTTAATCCTGACACTCACTTCCGAAGTTCGGGACTCCGAAGATCCGACTCACTACATTCGACGGTACGGCAAGCTGTTTCTTGTTGATTTGGCTGGATCTGAGAAGACTAAAAAGACCAACAGCAGAGGGGAAACACTCAAAGAAGCAAATAACATCAATAAATCTCTCCTAGTTTTAGGTAAGAACTGATATTTGTAATACTCTATCTCTCTATTGTGTAAATATAGATAAGTATAAATGTGAAGGAAGCTATTAAATAACTTAGAAATTACCCACAGAATAACTTAATATGTAATTTAAAAGCAATACACAAGACAAATGCAGTAGTATAATTTTACACATTCATTGTTATATTGCACTTGAAGGAAAATTTATTTTTTATTATTTTTAAAAAGCAAAAAGAAAAAGGAAGGAGGGAGAAGTCTAAATCTATTACTTTGGCATCTTTTGTTTTCTTCACAAATTGCACGTACTTTGTAGTTATAATGTAAAAGTATAATGACATTTAAAAATTAATATGCACTATAAAACTAAAAAGGGAATTAATGTACTGTTAATTGACTCCAGTATGGCTTCGCATTGTGGATGGTTCTAATTTTTGATGTACGTCGAGTCAGCGAGTATCTTAAAACTTAAAATATTTTTTTGCTGTTTTAAAGTGAAATATCCTTCTTAAATTCAGGTAAACTGAGCCAATTTTCAAAGATTTTTCCTTTTTGTTTCTGTTACTTTATACAGTACGTTTTTTCTACAGCGGACAACATTTTAAACGATAGTTATAGTTGATCGCTTTCAAAAAAAAATTCTTTCTAACGATTTATTTTAGTGAAATAGCAAATAACTTTTTGCCATACCGCATCAGTAAAATGCTTGAACTTCGCATTTGCTAACAACTTTCGTTTTGTGAATGCATTAAACATTTCTTTCATTTTAAGTGGAAAGATTGAGAGAGAGAGGGGGGGGGGTGGCGGTTTTGGTTTTGCAGTTACGAATTTATTACTGAATTTAATGTATAGCTCTGTGCGAGAGAAACTCTCACAATCTTTATGAAAAGAAAATACTTTGTCGATTATTTTTTTTCTTTAATAGTGTACTTCCCTTTGAATAAAACAATTGACCTTATTTGCTTTCCAAAAGCATATAATTGTTCATCAAAATTAATTGCATTTTGTCTGATCCATTTTGTTTCTGAGAGAATTCTAAGTTATAAACCAAATTAAACCATTGTAAATGAAAATAATTTCCTTCATTTTTTTTTCCGTGACAACATTTCTTTGTGGTTATCAATTTCTGCAAAAATTTTGATTTGGCATGCACATGTGACGTCAGGGAGGCTTGAGACAGTGAGATACAGAAGGGCCGTTATCTTAAAATACAAGATGTTAAGGAATCCATGATTTCTAGAAGTTCAAAACTGAGGAAAACAAGTGAAAATGAAGAGAGCCATGGACGACTACACGGAAAAAAAGAATTATTCCCGAGTGATCTAACTGTATACTTGAGTACGGTGGTTAGTCTTAACGTCGTGTTCCCTCTGAAACACATATAGATGCGTCCACTTTGTCGATTCTGGACAGTAAAGAGGGAGGTTTGGATGCTCCATTATCATGAGAACAATTTTATTTTAGCTGACTGAAAACTGCTAGCCCACAAGCCGTTTTTTGAGTAGAATGCCACTGATGCAATTATACAACTGAGTGACTCTGGTGCTCAGCGGCAAGTTTGAATTTTGTTCGTTTGAAATATACAAGTTTTGAACTGACAAAAGTGGGAGAACAAGAATAATTTGCTAAACGTCACCCTGCTCATCACCGTTCATATGGTCTTCAGAAACTACTATTGGCTGTTCTCTGAACTTATTTGGGTAAGACCAGGCGAACGACCTTGCTGTTCATGATGGTGATTTGACTTAGCCAGGTGTATTAAACCAACTTTTTTTTATCTGCAAAAGTTTTTTTTCTAACAAGACATCGGAAAATTGTAGCATCAGCAGACACTCATTGCTCATTTCCTTTTTTCCCTTGTGGTGTCGCCTGAATTCTCAATTGATGCGATTTTCTATAGTTTGTGTGCTCAGCCCTAGCCTCCATAGGTAGCATAAACTAAGACAACAAGTGGCTTCCATCGCTCAGGAAACCATTTGCAAGCTAACTGAATATGTATCTCGTAGGGTTGCTATTTGCATCAATTCGATAGGTGATTCTTCTTTTTACTAATTACCCTACATATTTCACAGCAGTATAAATTTATCTATCTGTCAATAACATCACTTTTTTTTCTACTTATACGTGTTCTCTCTGTGCATGAAATTTTAACCTATTCTGCTTTTGTTGCGTTTTGTATGGTGGAAAAAGTAATTTTCAGCAGTTTACCTGATATTGCTGCCGACTATAAAACTATTTTTTTAAACTGAATTTGAAACAAAATATCTAGCGTCAGTTAAAATGTCACTGAAATCAAACCAACAATAACTAAAAATCAAAAAAAGCAATACAACTAATACAAACAGTTCTAGAACTATAACCCTTAATAGCAACCAAACGTCTGGCCACAAGAAAGCAATGCATAAAAAATTAAGCAAAAACGCCTGCCTAAAAACATATAATGTATAGTTAACTATACCTGACAATAGCCTGATTGATATGGTATATATTTGGTTCCGTGTTTAGAAAGTTGGTAGCTATAGCTACGAGAGCAGGTAAAGTAGCTGTTGCTTTATTCCTTGCTTTTCGGAAACTTTAGAAACAAAGCATAAAACATCCATTTATTTCCTTTTTATAGCGAAAAAGAAACCTTTTTCTCTTCTAAGAGCCCATAACGTAATACGTTGAATGGAACATTAGCATCGTTAATGTGCGGAAGAAGGAAAGTTTCTTGAAGAGAGTTTCAACTATTGGCCTTCTTCCTTGTAAATTATATATTTATGCTTTATCGAGAGAAGTTTCTTAATTAATTTTTTCAAGAGGAAGTAGAAAAAGGCGAGAATATTGTAAGTTGGATTATTTTTAAGCCAGTATAAGTGTCTCAAAAAATCCTGTGCGCCATTGCACTCAGGCGACTAAAATTACCTTGGCGACTAGTGTTTTCAGAACAAAACTCTTTCCGTAGCATCTATGTTCCACTGAATTTTCCAATAAAGTCTAAGAAGTAATTTATCTCGCCTTAAAAATTTTCCTCGCTCATACGGTTTTGCAGTTTCTCTAGGTCTTTCTCTCTTTCCTTGATTCTTTGTCTATCTATCTATCTGTCTATCTATCTATCTATCTATCTATCTATGTATCTATCTATCTATCTATCTATCTATCTATCTATCTATCTTTCTATCTATCTATATATCTATCTATCTATGTATCTATCTATGTATCTATCTATCGTATCTATGTATATTTCTATCTATCTATCTATCTATCTATCTATCTATGTATCTATCTATCTATCTATCTATATATATATAGAGAGAGAGAGATGGGCATACATAGATTTTTAGATTTTATTTTAACTATTAGTTGTTTCTTTAGGCACCCTCCCCCCCTCCCCCCCGTAATGGAAAAAGGGCAAAAAGTGAGGTGTTTGGTACTTACAAAATTCCTTTCCTCAGATCCAATTGAAGCTGAAGTTTTTCCCTAGGATTGATTTTAAAGCTCATTAAATGGGGCTTTATATGATATATCTTATGACAGGGTTAGGTGACATTAATATTCTAAAGTCATGAAATGCATTATTTAACCTTGAAATTTCAAAAGTGTATTTTTCAAAAACCTTAATACATAAATATTGCTTCCTTATGTTACGTATATGTGGTAAAAATTTCAGAAAGGGACTACAATGGCATCATACCAAAAGGTAAATATGAAACTTTTAGATACTGCAGAATGTTGCAATATTGATGAAGAGGATGAATATTACAAAAGGAATTTTAAGGAAAAATGTTATGTCCAATAAAATAGAGTGCAAAATGAAATGGATTACCGAAACTAGCTCACTTAAGGAGCGAAGTCTGAATGACTCGAATTAAATGAAGATAAAGCCATCTTAAAATAAGAAATCCACTGATTACACTGAAGAATTGTAAGTGATTTATTCAAAATAAACTGACCTAAAAGAAAAAAAAAGCAAAAAAAAAACAAGCAAACAAACAAAAAGAAAGGAAAGAAGAACCGTACAAAAAGGTTTAGTTGATTTTTTCAGTTCGCAAACCAAATCGTTTGGTTTGTAACTAAACAATGTGATTAATTTAGCATCTTAAAACTTTCTACGTTATAAAAAGTTTGCTGCGCGTTACTTATAGTTCCTTACTTATTGAAGCAAATGAAAGCTTTAGCGTGATCTAACTCACTGCTTTCCTTTGCAGGCAACTGCATTTCTGCTTTGGCTGATCCTAGGAAACGCAGTGGACACATTCCCTACAGAGACAGCACACTAACGAAACTGTTAGCTGACAGCCTCGGAGGAAGTGGACTTGCGTTGATGGTAAGTTTAAATTGAGGATTTTCACGACGGGTATTCCTCTCCATAGTCATGCCCATCTTCCTCTTCTAATCGTTAAATGCAAGAAGTATTTTATTAATATTCAGCTAAATAGAACCGTAAGAGGGAAAAAAAACTTTAACCCTTCACTGCACGATTTTTTATATTTTCATGAAAAAAATCATATGTTACCTTTAAATAGCCCTGAGTTCTGGAAAAATGAAGTAAAAAATTAATCTTAAAAATTTGCACCAAAAATGATGTTTTAATTGTTTGTTCTACATATGACACAAAGCACATAGTATATGCTTATACTGAAAAGTGTAATAATCTGCAATGTGTTTTGTGCCATAAGTGGAACAAACAAATTTTTGCCACTAAGTACAGCACATACACTGCTCGACATTGAAAATGCAACACCAAGAAGGAGTGGTCAGAAATTCATGCAAATTTTACCGTAGACGCACGTCACTGAGTTATGCAAATGATATGAAATGCGCAGCTCTCCGACGCACGTGAAGTAAGATATAAGAGAATGAAGTTGAAAAGTGGGCTATGTTCATGTTGGTTTTTCTGCCAGACTAATTATCGGAGAAATTCGGTTTTTGTCTCGAAGGATACGTGTGATAGGAGGAAATGCCACGCCGTCCTCAACGAAGACACTTCCAGCATATAGACGACTTTACAAGGGGTTTGGTGATCGGACTGAGAAGGGGAGGTTGGTCCATACGTCAAATTGCAGCTGATACCCACATGGATGCAAGCACTGTGCATTGGCTGTGTCGGAGATGGTTGGAAAGAGGAAATGTAGCCACATTGAGGGGTGCAGGTGCAGCCAGAGTGACGTCAGACCACTTGGATCGACGGATTCACCGACAAGCTGTGGCGGACCCGCAAGTCACTTGTACGTCGATTCTGCAGCACGTGCAAGGTACCCTGGATGTTCCTGTGTCGACCAGAACCATTTCCCAACGACTGGTTGCACGTGGCCTGCAATCACGGCGCCCGCTAAGAAGACTGCCATTGACCTCACAGCACAGACTCCAACGTTTGGAATGGTGCCGGACCAGAGCAACGTGGATGGCAGAATGGCAAACCGTAGTGTTCTCAGATGAATCCCGCTTCTGTTTGTCCAGC
Source organism: Uloborus plumipes (assembly GCA_038373865.1). NCBI lineage: Eukaryota > Metazoa > Arthropoda > Arachnida > Araneae > Uloboridae > Uloborus > Uloborus plumipes. Next base: position 11,906 of record JAXGGA010003693.1, on the reverse strand, counting down.
GATAGTCATCGCATACGTGTGTGGCGTCGACGTGGAGAAAGATCGAATCCGGCAGTAACTGTGGAACGCCCCACAGAGCGACAACGTGGCATAATGGGTTGGGGCGCTATTGCATACAATTCCGTATCATCTTTAGTTCGTATTCGGGGCACTATGAAGGCCCAACGATATGTAGATAATGTACTGCTGCCGGTGGCAATCCCCTACTTTCAGGGTCTACCAAATGCAATTTTTCAACAGGATAACGCCCGGCCTCACAGTGCTCGAATCAGCCAACATGCTCTACGAGGTGTACAGATGCTTTCCTGGCCACCATACTCTCCTGACTTGTCACCAATCGAACATGTGTGGGACGTGATTGGACGCCGTTTGCAGAACCTGTCACTGCCTTGTTCAGAGGACGAACTGTGGCAAGTGGTTGAAAGGGAATGGAGTGCCATCCCTCAGGACACCATCCGCAGGCTTATTGACTCCATGCCTAGACGCGTTTCTTCGTGCATCGCTGTCCGCGGTGGTCCTACTTCTTACTGAGCCGACGCCGTCCTCGCTCTAAATTTTGCTTATTTATTTTGAAATAAATATCACTTATTGTTCCATGCTGTCTCTGTCTTCTTATTGTATATTTAACATATTTAGAACAGAGGAAATAATGATTAAACACACTTTTTACCGTAATGCAGACACTATTTTTCAAAAGCAAGAACTGTAATACCTAGACTAGTACAACTAACTAGTGCATAAAAATCACACTAAACTGTTATAGCAATGTTCCAGAAGGGGCACAAAGCTCAGTTTAACTGTATTTAAATATCAGAGGAATATATGAGGGGTTTTTTGGTTTCTGCCAGATCAGGCACACCATGCAGTGAAGGGTTAAAATGAAGTTGGAGATTAAAAAAATTTTTTTTTTAACATCCGTTGCTAATTTTGATGTTTTTGTCTTTGCCACTCTTTCGAAAAAAGGGAAATTAATTGATTCGGGTGCGAAGGTTTTGCCTTGAGAATAACACTCAGACCCGTCATTGGGGGGGTGGGGGGTCCATGCCTCCCCCGTATTTGAGAAATCAATGTATTTACATATAAGTGGGTGGGTGTGGTTTTTGTTGTTTCCTTATGAAATTGCATTGTGTTTGCACCCTTTGACCACCCTGGAAAAGCTTGAAATGACGGGCCTGATAACACTTAAGTCTTCAGATTGCACAATATGAACTATTTGGTTATGTCAAGTTACTTCCCCCCTGTAACTCATTAGTTTTCCAGTCGTTGCAGTTTTATTATGGAGGACTATTTTCCATGATTTTTAAAATGGTTACACTATGTAACACTACTTTTTTGTTTATGGGTAATCAGTTTTACTTTCAATTAGGTGATACAGTAAAATCCCGTCACAACGAGCTTCAAAAGGGGCTGGAAATTTTGTTCTTTGTTACGGGAACTTCATTGTAATGGAATTCAAGCAATATAATGGCAACTAAAATGGTGCTAAACCATTATTTAGTTGTATTGCTTTTCACTGTAATACCAATTTACTGTGTCATGAAACGAAGAAAACTTTATTTCACTGCAAATCTTTCCTTTTGTGGACAGGATATCGTACGAATTTTTTAGTTTATAATTAACCTAGTGTGAGGAATTTGTGCCTGTGTATATATTGTTACGTAGCTTACACAAATTACAAAACAGTCATACACAATGCGTTCATATTCAGTTCCCTGGTAGCGACGTTCAAAGTGCTACATGTCCCTAGTCCCCTCTTTGCTCTTGGAATAGGCACCTATGTTATTTTTTAATCTGTCAAGATGGACATTGAGAATACTTACTTTGAAAGACATCCTAAAATCCTAAAGCCCTTTGCTGTACTTTTTAGAAAGAGGTGTATGATTTCCAAAGAGGATTTCAGCTGTTTTGAATTTGGGAATTCTAAAAACAATTATTACAGCTTTTCTAATGCTCGTAGAAACTTCTAATTGATATCATTTTTAGCAGAAAATTCTAAGCTTTCTAATGAAATAAAATTTGAAAATGTATATGAAATATTTCACCCCCATTTCATTACATTTATGTGAAAAATGAGCTTGAACTTAGAATAGAAAAAGAACAAAATCGAATTTTCGAAAAAACGCTTCGAGACGCGCACACCCATGCTACGAACTAATTTTGTGCTCAATTTTATGAGAATCGACCGAACGGTTTTGGCACTACGCGGGACACAGACAGACAGAAAGAAGGAAAGAAAGAAAGACAAACCCAACTTCAGCTCTATTATTAGCAGAGAAGATAGTATCACTAGCAAAAATCCAAATTGTTGTAACTGCAGATTTTTTTTCAAAGCTGAGTGTACAGGATGGTAAAAACGGCTCTCGAATATTTTTATAGAGTAGAAAAATCATAATCAACAACATCAGAGCTGTGTAAAAAAGAAGAAATTCTCCTGAACTGCTACAACATGTCTGAATTTTCGTTTTGCTTCTCATTCACATCTATTTTAAATAAATTTAAATTTTCCTTACTATCGCTTGGACAAGAAGGACGTTTTACTGGTTTGTAATACAGTTGTATCTTTTGGCATGCAAGAAGCAGTAAATTAACATTTTCTAGCACAAATAAAAGAGTTTACACCATTTTTTATGGTTAAGTCAGAGTAGTTGAAAATGAAAAGAAAAAAATCCATAATATAATTTTCATTTTTTTTTTCTTTTGGAGTAAATTTCTAACAGTGCAACTTAAAGGCAAATAAACATCAGACAAATTAGTAAAAAAATTGCAATTTTCATGCAAATCGGTCAAGTATTAACATAGATATGAGCATTTAAAGGATCGAGTGGCCGCCATCTTTGATGACGTCATAACAGAAAAATGTACCAGGAGGTGGGTGCCCACCCGAGTCTAAAATACTTTCTAAGACACCTACTAAACATTTTTGAAAAGAAATTCTCCCTATTAAAATTTCCTACGGAAGTGCTCTGAGTATTTATATAGCATTTATGAGAGCGAGCGGTCGCCATCTTTGATGACGTCATAACAGGAAAACGCACTTGGTGGCGGATGTCCACCCGAATCCAAAATACTTCCTAGGGCACCTACTAAGCATTTTTGAAAAAAAAAAAAATTCTCCGTGCTCAAAAATTCCTACAGAAGTGCTGTCAGATCTAGAACTATCCTTCTCCTTTGCTCCCAGAAGCTTGGAAAAGTCTTGACATTCAAAAACTATCTTTATTTGAAGTTTAACGGGGAAGCTTTGAAAACAGGTGTTGTGGAATGCTGCAGAAACGGATTTTACTTTTTCAAATTTTTCAGGTTGCTTGCGTTTCTCCAAGTCGTGCCAACATTTCCGAAACTCTCAACACGCTGCGATACGCAGCAAGAGCGAAGAAAATCAGGACAAAACCCATGGTTCGAATGGTAAGTTTTAAAATCATGCTACTATGAATTCGTGCTCCAACTTGAATATTCACGGTTATTCCGAACTTTTCGAGCGATTTTTAATGAAATAACTTATGAATAAAAATTGTCTTTTGTCTATTTTACATTTATTTTCTTTCTTTCTTTTATGTGAAAAAGATTAGATTTTGTTAGTAAAAATACCTTGTGTTATGACACTTTAAAGGAAAAAAAAAAACGATAACTCAAAAGAGGTAATGTTTGGGGGAAAAGCGATATAGTTAAATTGTAAAAGAACAATTAACGATAAATGCATCAAATATTTATGCTCAGTTTGATGATCACATTCTTTACGAATGTAATGAACCCTTTCCATCTTGGTGGCTTCACTTGTGTCCAACATTTTCTTTTTCAGTCAGCTGCTAAAGACGTGTTAATCTTAACAACGTATTAGCAGTTAAAATTAAGATTCAACGTAATCAATTATTTTTTAACCATTGTTGCGCAAAATATCTCACTCATAGAATGAAAAGGGCATACTGCTGTGCTAAGCGCAAAAGTGGTATCTGTAGTCGAGTTCAAACTGAGATATAACTCTTTAAAGTTTCGCGCCATCATGTATTTGATTCAGATGAAATTTTTTCAGAAATTTTCAAAAAATATTTCCCGTTCTCCAATGACCATATAATTTTGTATTTAGGTATAATACGTCCCAAAGAGCCACCTGTTGATGATAACTCAATTTTGTTAAAAAGTGCAGATACGACTTTTATGCTTAGCAAGGCAGCATATCTCTTACTAAATTATCATTATAGATGTGCCCCTGTGCAGTATGTGAATGAATTAAAAATATATTGATTCAAAACTTTAGTCCTAAAAATTGTTTTTAGAAATCTGCAGTTACTTGATGAAATAGAACAATTTTCAATGTCATTAGATTAATAATAATAAAGCTTTTATTTCATTTATTATTCATCATCATTCTATAATTATCATTATAGATGTGCCCCTGCGCAGTATGTGAATGAACTAAAAATATATTGATTCAAAACTTTAGTCCTAAAAATTGTTTTTAGAAATCTGCAGTTACTTGATGAAATAGAACAATTTTCAATGTCATTAGATTAATAATAATAAAGCTTTTTCAGTAATTTTGAAAGCAAACTGAGGGCCCTGCTCCACACCAGCAGAAAACGCGAGCGTAAAGCAGAAACGTAAAATGGATTAAATGATATTTCTATGGAAAGTACCCGGATTTTCGGTTTCGGTCGCGTTTTCCGCTGATGTGGAGCAGGGCCCTGAATGTTAAAACTCATGGCTTGCACATTTTTCTCTGAATCACAAAGGCCCATTCCCTTCCAGTACATTTATCTTAGTAAACTGCATTGCCTTTCATTTTTAACTAATACTATCTTTAGGGGGAGCTTGATTTGTTATATTTTACTTGTTAACATGTTGGTACTTTATGCATCTGATTTCAAATCATGTATTGAATCATATTAAATTTTCGACTATACTGACTTATGCAATAACTAAATAAATACTAAGTAAATTATTGAGTACGAAAAATTAACATACCTTGAGTTAATGTTTTCTGGGAGGGGAGGGTGTAATTTAATTGTTAATATTTTCCAAAATAATAAAATGTCTCTAAGTAATATTGTTTTTAACCTTTTCTATTTCAAAAAATCTAAATATAAAAATTCTTATAAAAAGGTCAACATTTAAAGAACATTTTCAGAAATAATTTGTGAACAAAACAATATTGTCTGTAGTAATAAGGTAATTTGGATGAGAATAAAAGCACAACCACACAGTTTTTTTCTTACAAATAACCCAGGTAGCACAAATAACCGTTAAACGTTTTATAAGCGTTTTTAAGCGGTTGTTACAACGTTAATAACCATTTTACAACCTTTAAAAAACGAAGTGTGCTACTTGGGTAAGAATAGTTTGTTTTACTAATTTTCTACTAATTTACTCTTGCATCCTTTTTTCTCCTTATTATTTTTAAAAATTTGTTATCACGTTAAGTATGAGTACAACATTTCTGCGGTAGCATCCCTATAACAGCGAAATTCTTTTGCGTCAGAAATTAACATTCCTTCTCTTACTATATATACATTTAAGCATAAATGAGAAGCAAATAGTTTATACTTAAGTATGAAATGAATTTTTCCCCAGGATCCCAGAGAACAACTGATTATTAGTTTGAAAAGAGAAGTTCGTGTCCTGAGGATGGAAAATAGCTTCCTACGGCAACAGGTAAGAAATTTAGAAGTCACTGACATTTTTGTAAATATTTTAATATTCAATTGATCTATCACTTGCATCAGTTAATTAAGACCTTCAAAATTCTTCAAAATATTGACGTAAAAAAACCTCATATATTTGCTTTCGAAGTTAGAGAGAAATTTTAAAAATGTAAAAATGGAAACTAATATTTTTGTTTAGGATTGCATTACATTTGAAAGAAATTGCGAAAACTAATTTTGTTTGGATTGAAAAATATACACATGTGGTGTTTCGCACACTAAAGAAATCTTTATTTAAAAACATAAAAATGAAGTTAGATTGAGTATTATGTTATGCAGTTGTTTTTCTTTTTTTCCTGTCGGATTTTGTTTTTGTATAAAGCAGGAGACTCTTGTCTCTGAAACATACAAGTCGCTTTTATTACACATATCATGACATAAAAGCACAAAAACATCGATTCTTTAGAAATTTGAAATGGTCACAAACATGTTACTTCTTTTGCGCCATTGCGGTTTCTCAACAATGGCAGTGTTGTTGCTAAGAAACAAACTTTCCGGTGAAGAATTTTGAAAGAGATTTTGAATTCTGTGGGCATTTATTTTTTTTAAACTTGTTTTTTAAATAAATTGTAATATACGTATAATATATCAATCCCGTATGTCAGAGAGCATAGCTGAAACTGCTACTTATTTGAGGCACGTGATTTGAAGCTTGTTTCTTTCACAAAGATTCAGTATATTACCTTTGTTTAAAAATTACTACTTCTAGTGGAGCCTTTTATCCGGGAAGTAGCTCTGTTTTTTCAACATCAATTCATGCCGTTTGAATTTTACTCCTGATAATATATTTAATAGATGTGATTCTAGACTATAAAGAATCTTTTTTTTTTTTTTTGCAAGAGTTATATTATGCCTTTTATTCTTCTTTGAGTAGATCAGATAATGTGATTCAAAAATAGATCGGGGTTAAAACTGGAAATAAGCCTGGGTTTAGCTAGAGTCCCTATATACGCTTCTATACAGGGACACCAGGTTTAGCCACAAGATGTGGGGTTAAACTTAACGGAAAAGATTTTTTCGAACAATATTTCTCGTTATTTTATTTCTACTTTAGGTAAGATATTTGATATCAATAAATGGAGAAATAGACGACATCTCAACCGTATTGAGTTCATGGGTTTTCAGATTAAGCCTAAGTTTCCATATAGTAAAAGCTAAATAAATAAATAGATCAGTTATTGTTCATTTACATACATTTGAAGCTTGAAAAGAGGTTGTAAGTTGAATATTTGTTAACATACACTGCGATGCAAAAGTTTAGACAACTGGCAAATATGTGAATAAAAAGAAAACTATTCAACAAAATGCTTTCAAATTTCTACTTCGGGTACACAATATGGTCCCAAATACGTGTCTCGAGTTCTTAAAACTATAACTGGAATTAAATTTTGGATATTACAAAAGACATTTTTTTACATTGTTGCAAAAGTTTAGACAATAGTCAGATTTTATGCAAATATCCCTTGAAATGTGATTGGTGGAGGAAATGCGGGACTTTATTATTCATTTATAAAGTGTAGAGATTGCTGAATAAATAATCAAAATCTTAAAAGCTCTGTAGTTCTCGTGTAAAGAAGATGAGAAAGTGTGGAAGCCGAAATTTAAAAATGAACCTACTTTATTAATTTTTTGTCTTTTAAATCGACTCTAGTATGGTAGTACGTTGTTTTTTACTTTGTGGAGAGCAAATTTAGACATGCGTATCGATCAAAAGACCAAGAAAAAATATATTTCTTAAAGATGAAGGAATTGAAAAAACGGCTCGAACTGACGATTTGCCCCTTTATCCTACAAAACTTCAACTTGGGTCAAAAACAGCACGTGACAGAATAAGTAGATGAACAACTGAATCGGAATGCATAAAAAAAAAACAAAGAATTGTGCTTGAGCCTTTTCGGACAGAGTGTCCCAAATAAACCAGATTTTATTGGTAAAAGCAGCACAGCATATGATCATTGGATATTTCTCAAGTCCCGCGAAAAGAGTTATAATCCATCTAGGCCATCCCAATTTTAATAATTTCTATCAAAGGAAGTACCATTCATTTTTTAGTCACGATGATACATATGCTGCTTTTCACATTAAAATCTGGCTTATTTGGGACACTCAGTCCGAAATGGCTCAGGCACAATTCTTTGTTTTTTTTTATGCATTCCGATTCAGTTGTTCATCTACTTATGCTGTCACGTGCTGTTTTTGACTTAAGTTGAAGTTTTGCAGAATTAAGGGGCGAATCGTCAGTCTGAGCCGTTTTTTCAATTCCTTCATCCTTAAGAAATATAGTTCTTCTTGAACTTATTGATCGATACTCATGTCTGAATTTGCTCTCCACAAAGTAAAAAACAATGTACTACCAAACAAGAGTCGATTTAAAAGACAAAAAATTAATAAAGTAGGTTTATTTTCAAATTTCGGCTTCCAAACTTTCTCATCCTCTTTACATGGGAACTAAAGAGCTTTTGAGATTTTGATTATTTATTCAGCAATCTCTGCACTTTATAAATGAATAATACAGCCCCGCATTTCCAGCACCAATCACATTTCAAGGGATATTTGCATAAAATCTGACTATTGTCTAAAATTTTGCAACAATGTAAAAAAATGTGTTTTGTAATATCCAAAATTTGATTCCAGTTATAGTTTTAAGAACTCCAGACACGTATTTGGGACCATATTGTGTACCTGCAGCAGAAATTAGAAAGCATTTCGTTAAATAGTTTTCTTTTTATTTACATATTTGCATTTTGTCTAAACTTTTGCATCGCAGTGTATGAAAATATTCCCACAATTTTAGTACAATGTAAGTAAAATTCTGATTATTTAAAAGACTTCAAACTTTAAGCGATTCACTTTAGGCCACTTTCCCCAGAGAATTAAAGCATTAGTCCATAGAAACGATTTTATGTCGATGAATAATAGCAATTCTCTTAGAACTAGGGGAGGGGGGAACACTTCAAGTTCAGCGAATTTTCTTGCTTTTATTTGGAGCATTATAGAAACAGTTAAAGTGTTGATTTGGCAAAAAATGCTTACTTTTACTAAAGCTGTCAAAATAGCGCTTTTTTTATTGTAAAAAAATTTATTATTTATATACAGTATTATTTATACTTTGAGCACATAAATTTGCAACTTCTTCACATAAGAACATTATTATTGTAGGATGACTTTTTTTTTTCTCTAGCTATTTCTAAGCAAGGCATCAATTTTGTTTGTACTGTACCATATGTGGGGAACTTTTTTTCACTGAAAAGCCGAATCAAGGCTCTTCTGTTATACTTGTTGCACTGTTTTTCAATATGAAAAACTGCTATTATTTTAACTCTTACTTTTAACCACATTAGTCTCAAGTCTTCCGTAACTCTATTTTAATAAAATTAGTCATACATGAACACGAAATTCGTGAATTTGTTATGAAATATCCTTTTTATGCTTCTAGTTACATTTAGATAATGGATTGCTGTCTAGTAATAAAGGGGCCGTCCCTATGAGAGGAAATGCACAAATGGACGGTAAGAAAGATTTAATTACTTTCTGACTCTCTGAATTAGTCCGCATATACTATAATGCAAAGTTAATTTTTAATTCTCTTCAGGTATGCTTAGAGATGAAAATGGTCGGAAAAAAACCGGAAACTTTCGGAAAAAAACGGTTTTTTTCCGTTTTTTTCCGAGGAGGTTTATTTCCACTCCGGAAAAATTGAATTTTTCAAATTTTCAGTAAAATGAAATTAAAATTTTCAGCATAAAATGATAAATTTAGAAATTTATCATTCTTACGCTATTTTCTTCTTCACCTCCACCCCTCTCTCTTACCATAATAACCTCTTGCTTTGGTAATGCAAGTTGGACGATATTACAATTTGCCTATAGATTAAGGAGAACTGTTAGAGCTGAGAAATTTTAATATATGAACATTGTTAAAAAATAAAACTTTAACTTAAAGTTCAAATTTTAATCCAAAAAATATTTGATCACACTTGTTGAATGCATATGCATATTTATATACTCATATTACCAGTTTAAAATTCGTTTCAACTTTTCAAAATTTCAACCAACACTTACCTTTGCTCTCAAGGGTCAAATGCAGCCTCAGGGAAAATTTATTGCTTGAATAGAACCATTATAGATATTTAAAGAGTTTTACCCTTCAAGCGTGCGTTTGTTTAGAAAACAAAAAATGATTATGGCAATTCAACTATTAAAACTCTCTCAACACAACAACTCTACATAGAAACTTCTTTAACAAAACCAACGTCCTTTTAGTGAAGAACTAATTTTACTTCTTCATGAAATGAATAAGCATAACTTCAGCCACAGAACTAGGTTTCCTCTGACTATGCGAACTAAATGTATATTGCCGTGCTTGCTAAGCACATAGTAGAATCTGCAATTGAGCTCAAACTGAGATATTGCATTTTAAAGAGCTGCGCCTCCATATATTTTGTTGTGATGACTTTTTATTCAGCAGATTTAAAAAAAAAAGTTTCCAATCACAAATGACTACAAAACATTTTATTAATAACACATACGAAACAGAGAGCTACCTCTGGTTAATTACTGTCTAACATTTTTTCGCGAGACCTCCGTCGAATCTGCGCACGCGCCAAGTCTGTTCTGACTCTCTCGAAATAGGGGGAAATGCAACGAGGAAGTAGCAAGCGAATAAAAACTGAAGGCGTCGGGAAGTGCGCATCCTAAACCTATCTCCCCTTTTTCAAATGGAAGCGTTCGTGGCTGCCGGGCGCACAATACGCAAACAGACAGTACTCTGATTTTGTTGAAAAGTAGGGGTACGACTATTGTGCTTAGCAAGGCAGTGCAGTAAGTTGAAACTCCAGTTTAAATTTTGTTCAGGTTTAGAAACCATTACGCAGTTTATAGTTTTCTATTAGAAAGGTTAAAAAAAAAGTCATTTAATTTTTATTTGGATTTAGATTCGGTGGGGAAAAACCAGAACTCAATAGTTTTCATTTTTAGATAGTGAGGTTATATTGCAAGAGAGAAAAATCATTCTAATTTTTCTTTCAAACACTATTATTGATGTTTGAAAGTATCTACTTATTATTTTAAGTTTTAAAGGCAGTCTAAAATAGAAAATTTAATTGTAAGGGTTAGACACACTTTATCCAATATTAACAGTGAAATGACGATATGATTCATTTGTGGGGTTTGACCAAGAAAACTTTGAGTCATAAAACAGAAAGGCTATTTTTTTCCTATTAAAACCTACCTAGTTATGCGCATTTCTGTCATCAGGAAAAATAATATGTGTTGATTGCGTACATTTTTAATGATAAACCTTTTAAATGGTCCAAGAAAAACAAAACTATTAAAAAACACTTTTTTTAATTGTAAAAAAGTCAATTTTTTATTTTTTTCCAGTTTTTCCGGAAAAAAAACAGGAAAAAACCGGTTTTTTCCATCGCTTCAAAATTTCCGGAAATTTTACATCTCTAGGTATGCTACATTTGGATCTTTTCCCAATTAAAAGGCGTTGAGGGGAAAATATACCTATAGATGTTTTTCAATGACGTCAAATTTAGTTTAATATAATTAGCCTTAAAGGTACAATAGGGAATTCAGGGAAGAGCGATAGTAGAAGTAAACAACGAGAGATTGCTGTTTGTCGCCATCCTTTGCCCCTTTCATGAATTTTTCACTGGATTGGCAAGTCTGTTCATGAACAATTTGCATAAACCTGATTGGAGCTGTTTTCAACATCCCAACGCCAAGCAGACAACGGTATCGCCTACACTGTAAAAAATAAGTCGTTGTTTTTACAGTATAATACTGAAAACAGAGGTTTCAATTTCAAACTGTAAAATAACAGCAATAAACTGTAAAACTTGCGTTTTTACAGCTTGTTACTGTAAAATAGCAATTTTACAGTTTATTACTGTAAAAGTAACAATGTTACAGTACATTACCATTAAATTAGCTATATTATACTGTAAAAACAACGGTGTAATACTGGCAGCAGAGGTTCCAGTTTAAAACTATAAAATATGCGGTAATAAACTTCGAAACTAGCAATTTTAGTTTATTATTGTAAACTAGCAATTTTACAGTTTACTACTATAAAATTAAGAACTTTAGTTTATTACTGTAAAAAAGCTGTATCCAACTGTAAAAACAACATTCCTTTTTTACAGTGTAGTGTCACGCTGCTTTGTTCACTTCCACTATCAGTTCTCGTTGAATTCATTATAGA
>JAXGGA010003692.1:0-98470 GCA_038373865.1 Uloborus plumipes | reverse complement strand
GATATTATTTTCGAAACAAGGTCAATATAAGCTTATCAGTCGTCTTTCACAAGCTCGGTAGGAAGTCAGAAGGGAAGCAGCGTTATAAGAATACTTTGCGAGAGGAAACGTTTTATCGCTTCACATACAATCTCACTTTAGAGAGTAAAGGAAATGGAAAGTTTCATAACTTTTAGGACGCAAAGCATTCATGAGACAAAAACTTACACATAAGATAAAGTTCAAAAATGAAAAAGTGGAAAAGATTTACAAATTCGGTTTTGCAGAGTTTCAGAAAAAATATCCCAGATGTGCACAAATTATTTAACGTACCCTAGATGTGCACAAAACCATACTACTACTAGGTGGCCATAAGTATCCGGACACTTTCAAAAATTCATTTTTACATATAGCTGGAGAAATAAGTGATCAATTGTTCTTTAACTTTAGTCATACAAAATATAGGCTTCACCGAACATTTCCAAGTTGAAATTAAATTACCCTTGCATTTGGGGGACGATAAGAAGGGGGGTCGAAAGTATAACCGCTTTTTTGACCATAACTCTTTGAAAATATCTCGGAATAAGCTATGCATTTCAGTAATTAATTAGCATACTATGTATAATTACCATACAAATTCAAATGAACGCACCACCCTTACTTCCGAAGATATGAAACATTTTTTAAAAAACGCAATTTTATTAGAAGGGTTTTTGCTCATAACACGCAGAGTTTTTGATCAAACCTTATCAAAACTTCAGGAAAGATGACAAAATACAAGAGAAAGAACATACTAAAAAGGTTTTTAAAAATATTAAAAATCCGATGAGATATGAACGTTAAAAGGAAAAAAAATTTCACGGCGCATGCGCGAACGACAGAAATTTATAACTACAAAAATATTGTAGCCTGGTATATACTGCATCTTATAAAAAAAGTTCCAGTTGAATATCATGAAAATTGAAAAAGATATCAGCGATCTAGTGAGCTGTATTTCATTCATTCGCAGACAATACATACATAGTGAGGGTCTGTCCACAAAGAGCTATTTTTAAAATAAAGGTTATTTCGTCATCGTTCAAAACCAACGTTTCAGGGGGTCTCCGGATACTTTTGGCCACCTACTTATAAGGTCTTTTTGGCCGAATGGGCGAAATGTGACTTCTATGCCAAATATAAATTTTTAAACAGTATACAATTTAACATTGAAAAATATGCTCGATTGTCCCCACACTATTTGTGAACAACCCCTCTCCATTTATGAATTGACTGCAAATGAATGAATTACAGCTCACTAGATCGCTGATATCTTTTTCAATTTTTACGATATTCAACTGGAACTTTTTTTATAAGATGCAGTATACACCAGGCTACAATATTTTTGTAGTTATAAATTTCTGTCTTTCGTGCATGCGCCGTGCAAAATTATTTCCTTTTAACGTTCATATCTCATCGGATTTTTAATATTTTTAAAAACCGTTTTAGTATGTTCTTTCTCTTGTATTTTGTCATCTTTCCTGAAGTTTTGATAAGGTTTGATCAAAAACTCTGCGTGTTATGAGCAAAAACCCTTCAAAGAAAATTGCCGTTTTTTAAAAAATGTTTCATATCTTCGGAAGTAAGAGTGGTACGTTCATTTGAATTTGTACAGTAATTATACATAGTATGCTAATTAATTACTGAAATGCATAGCTTATTCAGAGCTATTTTCAAAGAGTTATGGTCAAAAAGCGGTTTTTCTTTCGACCCCCCTTCTTATCGTCCCCCAAATGAAAGGGTAATTTAATTTCAACTTGGAAATGTTCGGTGAAGAATATATTTTGTATGACTAAAGTTAAGGAACAATTGATCACTTATTTCTCGAGTTATATCTAAAAATGTAAATTTTTGAAAGTGTCCGGATACTTTTGGCTACCTAGTGTACCAGGAGGAGGTGCAAAGTGCCCATTGGACAAATGATCAGGTTCCAAATTTTTCCGTCTTGTATCAAAATATAAGGAAATCATATGTGATATGTTCATACAGCATGCAGCATGATAAATGCATAATACACATTTTTCTACAAAAGGTCTTTAAAATTTTTGAGTCTTTGTGTCCAGCTGTCCTTTCTAATTCTATCGACAAAGGACCATTGCAGGCAATTGGTAATTAGCTGAAACACCTTGCTATTGTTGAAGCTAAAGCACGTAGTTGTATCGTAAATAACGTCAAAAGTTTTGTAAAATGTGCAAACACTGCACGCAGGAAGACAGCAGTCATCTTTATTCCAAAATATTACGCTCTCGCAACAGTGGATAAACTTGCATGAAGATAGTTTGATATCCATGAAACACCTTCAACTTATTTAGTATATTTTAATAAGATTGCAGGCAAGTATTGCATGAAATATTCTGTCATGTCAAACAGCCAACAAATGATAAAATTCAACTTAAAAGCTAGAAAATTGGAAACCATACAAACTCAATTAGAACTCATACGGAGCCATCAATTTTTGATGAGAAATTCAAACCTTTCAGGTGTATTAACCATCAGTAAAAACGAAATACGTAGTTGTATTGTGCTTCCAAAACCTTCATTAAACAGAAAGAAGATATGACTTAATCCAGCATAGCTTGCAACGAGCTGCAAGTAATTCACACTAATAAATATACTTATTTAAAAAGTTCAACTCTTAGTATTTATTTACAATAAGCTGTAATAACAGTCTGAAGGCTTTAGAACAAAATTTAAGTTATTTAAACTCCAATAATTCAGAGCTGATACGTCCTTTATGACACATGCTCACATAAATGGGCAATTTACACAAATTTTTTTTTTGAATTTATCAAAATATTGTAAAGTCATATGTTTTTATCACACTCTGCTGATCCATTGAAATGAATTTCAAGTAAATTTTTTGCATGTATAGTTTCATAAATTTTTGAGGTGTTTCGGAAGGCGAAAAAATTTCTCTCATTTGTGAGATACGTCTGTTATGGAGCTAAAAATTTAAAAAATATATTTTTTTTGAAAAATTGCAAAATTTAATTGCATAACACATAAGTAGAGTCCATGTACTTTATAAAGTGCATACAATTAAACAAGGGTTTAGCGTGTTTGGGGTCTTTGAAGGGTGTTAAAGCTTCGAATGATACGTCTGTTACGGTGGAATTGCCCTTTGTTTCTACTTGTTGTTACCTCTTGTTGTGTTTGTTAACTTAATAAGTGTTTTAATTATTATTTAGCTATAGAATTTTCGTTTCTTGAACAAAGGAAACACTATACTTATGTGAAACAGAAAATTTTGAATAGAAAAGTGTAAATCTCTGCTGGTTTCCTTATTCCGACGAATGCAGATTTTCATACTGCAACAAACTTTAAAGTTTCAAACTAAAGCCTGAATTTCTGCAGCCCATTATGATTTTCTGTTGTACCATCTAAAAGCTAGTGAAATGGGGCAGTTTTTCGTAGATTTGACCGGTTGTAGCTCATACGGTTGTTTTTGAAAATATCGAATGAAAATTTGGGTGTCATTTTAATTCTGAGTGTTTTCGATGTTTCAAAGCTTATAGCTCGCTGAAAAGTTTGACTATTTTGATGAAAAAGGTGTTATTTTGTAGGCTTTAGACTGTTCTTTCCAAATATGTCTTCATTTTGTGTGTAGGTCTTACAGAAACTTCAGAAATCGGTCTTTTCCTCAGAATTTTGTTTTTTGACCCATTTTTCTTATATCTGCCATAACTCAGTTGCGGTTAAGAATACGACGTGATAATGGGTGGTTCTATGTTCCGCCTGGGCTGTTCTATAACCCCTTTACGTATGGCAGATTCAGTCAAATCCACAGTTTTTGTATTAAGTTAATATTAACTTCGTATAAATTTCCTTTTTTTTTTTGAAATTGTACCTGCGTTTTAAGAAGCTTTCTTTTTCATGGTTATTTATTTTTCAATAAAATAAGTTATATAACTGTCGCAGCATTGAACGCGCATGCAAACATTTCTGTTTGTACATTTTAAATAAATATAGTAAAATTCAAGCTATGACTTAGTATTCTGATTTATCTGCTACTTTTTTTTGTTTAACTTTATGGTTAAAAAATGTCCAAAAGAACTTTTCCACTCACACAGTGTAATTTGTTGACTGACTCACTTTTTTTTATATGATTAAACAACAAGATCTTTTACCAAGTTAGGTATATCTAAATCCATATATTTTTTCTGAAGTCTTGGTTTTACGTTTATTTCAAAGAAAAAAAATAGCAGTTGTGCTTATTTCTAAACACAGTAACAGTTTCAAATCTTTATCTCAAATGTTTTCGTACATGTATGTAAAACTTAATTTAGATTCATGTTACAAAGATTCATGTTACAAATATCGACAATTTTAATAGGAATTTTGTCAAATACCGTCCAGCTGATACCAAATTCAGCATCTTGTTTTTTTCTCCATCTTTGTTGTATTGTTCTTTGTTATTTATAAAACACTTTGCGATTATATCACTCAGTTGTCGCCAATTTTTGATATTAGTCTGCATTGAAATTAAAATTGATTAGTCAAAAAAAAGAGTAAAAGTAAAAGTAAAAAGCACATTTGGAATATCGGATTGCAGCTAAGAAAGTATCTGCTTGAGTACACCCAGTACAAATGGTACGAATGAGTTCTCAACTTACTATGTCTCTCACTCTCTCATACAGCTTTTGTCGAGTGGTAGTAAAATAGAAATTTAGGCCAAAATCTGAATGACTGAAAAAGAAGTATAATGAAATGAATATATGACCCATCAAATCTCTTATAAAAACATTTATTTTTTATGATTAGCGGACGTTCCAGGAGTCAAACAGGGGAGCCCCAACAAACAGTCATGTGAAGTCATTGTGACCTCTCAAAAATACCCTTATTTGGCAGTTTTGCCTGTCAAAGCATAATGATGCTTTTCTAATATTTTGTCTTTTAATAAAATTAAGAGTCGAACTCAGCAAGTTTAAATTCTGGGGGAGATAAATGATTATCATTTGACTAGGTACTCAATAGAAGAAACTATTAGTTTTGTGTTTTTTTTTCTGTATTTTGACTGACTAGCACGTTTTAAAGTGGGCTGATCTTATTTTGACCATTTTTAGAAACACCCAGTCTGTTGGTTAGTTTTTGCATTAATTTGACCAATATTTTGCAGCTGCTCTAATTCAAAACGTAACACATAGAATTGAACAAAACTTGGTACACATGTGCATGAACTGAATATGATTAGGTTTTGCACCAGTCCCTTCAGAGAGTGGCAACATTGTAGGACTTCTGCTCTTAACATGACTGCTGTATTTCAAACTATAATATACAGCAGTTCATACTTCTTTTTTGGTTTTGGATAGCCTAGCGTATTTCTTATAAAAAGGTAATGATTTCGGATTTTTGAAGACTACCCATTAGGGTGGATCGCTCTTCTATGGTGAAAAAAAAAAGTTTCGTTAATCCAAATCTACCTATGAGGAAAAGATGTTCTATGGCATGAGAATTAAGAAAAGATAAATGAAAAAAAAAATATTTCAAAATTTTGAACTGCCGCAAAAGGGTTGAATTTTCAAAAAAATGTTGAAAATCGCTTAATTTTGGTTCAAAATTTTTTTATTCAAAATACTTATTTCCCTAAAATTAAATGCTCCAAAGAGATAAATATTGATTATTGAGTACTGAGTATTGAATAATAGTAAGTATTTTGGAGTATTTTAGCCCCTAAACACTCCCTTTTCACACCATTGTATGAGCGAATCAGTAGTAGCACAACCACCACTGGTATGGATTAAATGACATCGAGGAAAATTATGACCATGGCCAGTTGGGTTTATATTTCAATGGTCGCAAAGATAAGACTTTCAATGGAAGGCAGAAACAGAAAAGTTATAATCGAAGAACATGTAAGTTTAAAGGTCGCTGATTGGTCGGTGTTTTCCCGCTTTGTTGTGAGTTCAAGCGCACTCGCCCATTTGTTATAAATACCGGGGCACACGTGCTTCGTGCTCAGTTCTCTTACAGCTTTCATGTTGTTTGCTGAGCTTCTTGCACTGATGAAGGGGCTCCATTGTAGCCTTGAAATAGCTATTTGCTGTACTTTCTACCTTATTTGTGCTTTATTTACATTGATTTTTAACTTCAAATATAGTTCAGCACAAAGCCTATTTGATCATTTTTCATGTAAGTTTAGTTAAAAAGCCTGATTCTGAGTATATCGGCCACGTGTCTAAATGTCGGAAAAGCGCAAATCATAGGAGAACATATCGTAAATTTCTTGTCATCCACTGATAATGAGATAGATGTAACGAAGTTTGTTGCAATTGGTTGCAATGGAGCTTCTGTTAACACATGAGTCAAAGGAGGTGTTATTCGAAATATAGAACTGATCCTGAAGCGTCCACTAGATGGTTTGTATGCCAGTTATACGCGAACGAGCTTCCTTTGCGCCATCTTTTTCCTCATGTGGATGGAATTACGACTGGGCCCAAAAGTTTCACTGGAAAAATAGGAAAATGTTGGCTGGATGGGAGAAGCTGCCTGTAGTTACATTCGTATCTATAACTTTCACACTATGTGAAGTCACCAACAAAACGGATCTAAGCACTATCAACGGTACTTAATGGAAATCTGTGAAGCCATCAACTCCGGACATTGCAGCGAAACTCTATGATAAACTCTGGAAATGTTTGCCCCCTCAAGATGGCTTACAACTGCAAATAGAATTATCAGACTCTATATAGCTTATGAGGATCCATTTGAGACATTAGTTACAGTAACGACATTCATTTTAAAAATATATGCTCCATGTGGTTCCAGATCAAAACAAGATCTTCTCTAATCTATGGTGCGCAGCATTTTCATCAAATCATCTTTCTTTCGCGATATTTGTCGCATGATTTGAAAGAAGTAATTGACCCTGTTCTTAAACGAAACGGGTTTATTGGTCACTCAGAAAATGTTCTGATATCAATGCTAGCTGACGACAGATATCACATAGAGCAATTAGCGCTTCAAAGAATTCTAAAAGCACGTAAAGATAAACATACTGTTTGCACTTCTACTACTGCAGCGGATATTAACATCCGAATTTTTCAATTTGCCAAACATTCACTTTTGCGCGACAGATTATGTCTAATTGTTTAAGTGGGAAAATGTAGCAGAGCCTCCACTGACTGAATGCTTTAGTGACACCATAATTTTAGAAGCAATAGAAAACCCAGCAATCATTACAAGAGTTTATTCTACCAGTTATCCAGAAATTTCCTTGCCACACTCAAGCCACAGAAAGAACAATAAAAGTTGTCACAGAAGCCTTTGCTGCTGTGCGTGGACCCCATAACAGAGACGGATTTACAAGAAGTCGTCTGAAGTCGAGAAGGCTCATGCCAGTCTTCAACAAGAAGAGTGATTACTGTCCCCTGTAATTTCGATGGTATTTTAAGTTCAGAAATTTTTGAATGTACGTAGATTTTTTCTGGTCATCATCTACTATGATTTCAATCATCCTAATAAACATTTCTTTAAATTAAAATGCTTCTTTTACTTTAGTAAAAAGCGTCGTGACCTTTGCCATTAAAAGGTGATTAACAAAATCTAACAACGCTTGCGACAGTCTAGCTAACCTTATTTTTCCTTTTTAAATCCCTCGTACCTCCTCCATGTTCCTTAAAACATGTTTTCTAAAAAGGTAGACTCGAAAATAATAATATGGGGCAGTCTACCCACATAGGTAGAGCTTAAAAATCTAAAAATAAAAGTAATTGATTAATTTCGATTTTTCGACAAAAAAAGCCTCAATTTCTAAAATTCATCCCTCTTGTGGCAGTTCTTAACTTAAAATTAAATTTTTTATTTTATTTTTTCATGAATCTGTGTATCATAGACCATCTTACCCACATGGGTAGAATTTAGAAATCTAAAAATAAAAATAATTGATTCATTTCGATTTTTTGACAAAAAAAAAAGCCTCAATTTCTAAAATTCATCCCTCTTGCGGCAGTTCTTAACTTAAAATGTAATTTTTTATTTTATCTTTTCATGAATATGTATAGCATAGAACATCTTTTCCGCATAGGTAGGATTTAATATTCGGAGAAAAAAAATTTCGATCCACCCACTACCCATGTCTTCATAAACCTTTCTCAATAGTCTTGACTGGAGGGAGAAAGACTAGACAAAATGAACTATTCTTGAAGCTTCATGATGAACTATGTTCTAATCATACGTCATCTTGTTATATTGACATGACAATGCAAAATATTATAACAACCAGTGGCAGATTTCAGGTTTGGAGGCCCATTGCAATGCATTTTAGGAGGCCCTTTGTCAATCACAAAAAAATGTAAGACATTTACCATGCATATTTTTGTAACTCCTTTGGGTCCTTTATGATTGCCAGGAGCTCTCACAACTGTGGTTTTTGGGAAAAGGTAAATGGCTACTGATGACGACTACTTCTTTAATCTGGTTTGTTACTTTAAATTCTTGATATTATTTCTTCTATTTTTTCTAAAATTTCTGTGCAAGATAATAAGTTTATGTAAAAACTAACTTGTGGCGGAACCCTTCTCCTTCAGTGGAACTCAAGGGTTCTGCGGAACAAACATTGGGAACTACAGGACTAACATACAATACCCGAAGCTAAATTCAGTCCACTCGAGGCAGGCATTATATCGTATTTTGGTATCGGACAAAAAATCCCCTTTTTTTCTGACCAAAAACTAGCAGAATTGCAGAAGCATCAACACAGATGCGCTCTTTTTTAGCCCTTTATTTACTGACGGTACTTATAAGTACCAATAACTTTGAAACTTTATAGCAGAATAACCGTTACCTATTTTCAAATGGTATGTTTTAGAAACAGTATTTTAACCCTATTTTATCATGATAGATTGCAGTAGTTGTTCTAGGCGGATGACTTTGCAAGGAATAAAGAAGGTATTTTTAAGCAGGCATTGTGTTCATTCGCTGCCATTTTGTACAAATTGCAGCTCTTATCTTTCCTTTGCTATAAATATATAATATGAAACCAAAGGATAGTGTTGTATTTTTTTATTCATTTTGTATTGTCTTAGAATAGTACTTGCCCAATCATTATAAGATAACAGATTATGTAGTGTTATTAACAGTCGAATTATTCGATGGTACTTATAAGTACCGCCAATAAATGTAGTACCGCCAATTTCTGTTTGTTATAATGCTATTATGAAAGTGTAATGTAGCAATATGTTTCAGCATTTTTTATAGATTTCAATTATAGATTTTTAAAAAATATTTATATTCTACTAACACTGTCAAGAGCATTTAAAAATGTTAGTATTGAATGCGAATTTGCTTTTACATTCTGAATAAAAAATAAGATAGCTTTTATTTTTTAGTGTGTGTGGGTAAATAATGTATTTTTAACCGACTTCAACAAAGGAGGAGGTTATACAATTCGTCAGAGAATTTTTTTTTGGTATGTTACAAGATTACTCGAAGACGCCTGGACCGATTTCAGAAATTCTTTTTTTGTTTGAAAGGTCTTTCTTTCCGATTGGTCCCATCCTCTCGTGGTTCGGGTTTGATAACGGGAACCTGCAGAAATCATTCGAAATAGAAATCGGGATCACAGTAATCGTAATAATGACAATTTTGAATGCAAGGCTTCTCTGGATTGTATGATGAAATTCATTTCTATGGTCTTTTTGAAATTTTTCAACTGAGTGTCCCGCTTTTTTCTCCTGAACTCCAACGAACTGAAAGTCGAACCAGGTACTGATTGATTCGTAAGTTTTCATGCTTCTTTAGTCTTAATTTACATAAGGTTTGATAAAGGAATTCTGAAGAAAGTGGGAAAAATCTTCAAATTTTTGCTCAAATTTAAGCGATTTGTCCTAAATGATTAACTATGAAATCCATTGTTACAAAACGTGATTGATATGAAACAGTAATAATAATGATAATGAGAATTTTGAATGAAGGCTTAACTGAAGCAAACATGAAACTCATTAGCGGACCACGTATGTAGTACGTCATAAAATCTTATGAACTGCGAGAAACTGTTTTGAAATATAAATTCGTTGAGAAGCCGTTAATATTTAGTCTTTGATTAAACTAGTACACAAATAAATATCAGAGAGTAACTAGGATTAGTTTTTAGTGTCAAATAACGTTTAAAATTTTAGAAGCGTTGATAGTTTCTTTCTTGCATAGTTTATTTTATGGAGAATTTACTTAAGAAAATTAGGTGAAGTTTTGCAATGGAAACATTACCTTATTTCATACGTACATTTACACTAAAAAGAATAAAATAAAAATATTTTTGGAAAAAAAATTGAACCGACTTCGGAACTTCACTAGGCAAGTGCTTTAAAAAGTAAAAAATAATTTTATTCTTTGAACACCATCGATACTACATTTAACACAAGTTTTGAAGTCGGTGCAAAAACTATAGGTGAAATGATGTTTAACTTCATTTTACCAACATTTTTCAGTGAAACCATTGAAAATTAAGAGCTGAATATTTGTACCATTACATAAATATGATGGTTGTCAATGTAGTGTATGCGAATGCGATTAAAGAGCCTGGATTCATTGCAATTTATATATATATATATATATAGTTAAATTATAGTTTCGTATGATTCTATTTAGTGTTTTTGCACCGACTTCAAAACTTGTGTTAAATGTAGTATCGATGGTGTTCAAAGAATAAAATTGTTTTTTACTTTTTAGAGCACTTGCTGAGTGAAGTTCCGAAGTCGGTACAATTTTTTTTTTCCAAAAATATTTTTATACATAAAAAGTTTTTAAACAATCGAAAACAATTATATTTCCTTTTTTTTTAGAATGCCCCAAAAGAAAGGTCTTACCATTCAAGAGGATTTGGATGCGTTAAATGACCTGCCATCAGAAAATAGTGACAACACTGATGATTCATCTGCTGAAGAATTTTCGATATATTACAGAAGTTTTCGTAGTAGTCAAACCTGTCTATCTCGAATTCGGGAAATTCGAAATACGGAGGTTTCGAAATACAGAGGTTGTGATAAAATTAAAAAAAAAAATAAACAATTGGAACAAAGTTAAAAACTTAATAGATTGCTTTGCATACATATTGTTGAACATTTTACTGTATGGCATGTTGTGAGTCCTCGTTTTACTAATGTGACAACTATATTGGTAGCAAGTTAATGCATACCTTTCAGTACGAATATAGTTTTTGAATGATTGTGCAGAAGATTATTTTTGTCTTCAAATTATACCATTGATAAAGGTGGCTGAAGATGAAACTCAAAAATGAGAGTCGTGAAAATTCGAGATATAGAGGTTTTCGGGAAAAATTATTTGAGATAAACTTGAGAAAAAACATTAAATTTATGCTGTAAAAGCAGGGAAATTGAAAATTTTTGACTTGGTTTTCGAGATAAGCAGGTTCCAGATAAACAGATTCGACTGTATTCTGAAGATGTTGACTCGCTAACGAAAGAAGACCCTATGTGCAGTGATAAGGAAAATCAGGAGCCAAGTCCTGGAAAAAAAGCAGTCTCTACCTCGAAATGCAAAAGGAAAATTCGTGTCGAATTGAGGACATTGTGAATTCAGTGTATTAAAATATATTCAATCAAAAGCACATTCAAAACGCTAAGCTTCTAATATATTTTTTGTGTAAATGAAAATAAAAATTGTCTTTATGAATATCATCAAATGTGAATTTCTGCCTTTATTATGCATAAAATCATGTCAGCTTGATAATTTCTTTGTTTTTTTATGAGTGTTTTTAGGCTATTTAGCAGTTTTAAGAGGGTACATTTCATTAGGAATACCATCCGTAATTTTTTTTCTATTATGAGGATATTTATGCATTGCGTACTGACGGTACTTTTAAGTACCACTTTAATTAGTTTGAATAAATTATATTTCGCATCAGGAAGATTTTTCTTTCTTGTGTATTCTTTAATTATCAATATGGTAACGAAAAAAAGTATATTTTTGAAGAAATTTTCAGTAGTTCATAATGCAGTAGATAAAGGGTTTAGTAAAATTGCTATGCTTTCTCAATTCATAGATTATTATTTTTATTTTTTTACCAAAAGATAAGACTGGGTTATTTGTAGGTATAATAAATGCCAGGGGATCGTAGTTTATTAATAAATGCATTGTCTACAGATCAAAACAAAATAGTTGAAAGAAACGTAAGTACTATAAGATAAAAGTATGAGTAAAAATTCAGGCTTTTAGCTCTTTATAAGGTCTTTAAGTAAGCCATGAGATCTATATAAGCGAAAGATCAAGATGTTCTTAAACTGTATATAAGTTGCATACAGACAAGGTCCGTTCAAAAAGGAATGCACACTTTTTGTGAGAAATATATTCATTGATCGTAAATGCACAAACCATTAAAAACTGTTCAAAATACTCTCCTTCTGCATCCATACTCTTGTGGAGGCGTGTCTGCTATGGCTGGAAGTCCTCACTTGGAATCTCTTTCAGGAACGTAGTTACATTGTTTTGGAGGTTTTCCATTGCTTTCCTTTTACCGCTATCTTTAATCGAGAAACAAAAAAACAGTCATATGGAACCAAGTTGGCGGATTACTGAGGTGTTGTTATGGGCCAGGAAGTTAGTAACACTAAAGGATGAGGATTTGCAAATATTTAGTCACTATCCCCCTATAAACCGCCATGCCCATACCTGTATTCAGGAAAGCAGCAATTAGCTGGATGTTTAATTGCTGATCAGAAAGCAACACTTAGTACACATGATTCACGTTTTCGACAGTTCTGGCTCTTGTTGGATGTTCAGAACGGTGGTCTTCAACCTTCTCCCATCCCTACGTGAAAGCTTTGTGCCACGTCCCCGCAAGTGACCTTGAAATGTAATCATCTTTGAAGGCCTCTTGAAGTACCTGAAATGTTTCAGATGCATTCTTTCCAGAAAATCTAATGGCATATTGCTGTTCAAGAGAACGGTTCATAGCATCGTGTTACAAACTACAAAAACACACTTTACATGATAGCATGTCCTTACGTTAGCACTTCTCGGATCAAACAGGTGACTGGCTGTGCTAGAAGGGCAGACCAATCCCCTCCCCCTCTCAACACATTACCCCACAAGTTTTATCGCCATGAAATGGATAGTCGAGGCACAATAAAATCATGCACATTGCTTCTTGAACAGACCCTCTACACAAAATACGTTTCTATCTCGTATAAAACTATGCCAACTCTAAATATTACTAGATCAAAGAACACACAATATGAAAGTTTTACTGCTTCAACATTAATGAAACCAATTTGAGACCACAAAATCAAAGTCCTGAAAGTTAAACAGTAGTAAGGACAATATAGTTTGCATGGAAATAATGGCTTTGAATCCGTGACTAAGGTATGATCATTATAGGATAATAATTTTTAAATTTTCATAGATAAAAAACAATAAATCAATTAATCATAATAATGATGCGGTTCAACTCTTTGCGCTCCTTGGTCAAGCAAGCCCCAGACCTCTCCTTATGCGTTAGCATAAGAGAAGAAAAATAATAAACAAAATACCATATTACCTTGTTTCGCCCAATTATAAAGATCGCCATGGTTTGGAATTGAGCCACCGACATCAGATTTTATTTCAGCATATATATTTTTCAAACTTAAAGAAAAGAAATAATAGCATGAGAATTATGTATGGGGAAAATGTCAAATATGAAGAAATAAACATAACTGGAACTAAATTACCTAGGAGGAACTGCCACATCTTTGGGGACACTAAACGCTAGTCCTGCAAAATATTAAGATTAAAAATACTGAATATGCTCTGCATTTCAAACTTCATTTGTAAATTTATTTTGTGCCACACATTTCAAGAACAATAAAATTAAGGAGAAAGTATTAATATTAAATAAGAAAGTCAAGTACAAAGCAAAACGAACAGTAACTAAACAGAAACATAGTAAGTAAAACTAAAAGTATATTTCAAGATTTTGGGCAAAACTTCAAACAATCTAAGAAGGTTCTTCTGCCTTTATATAGAATCTTAGTAAGACCTCATTTGGAGTAAGCTGTTGAGTTTTGGTCTCTTTATCTTAAGAAAGATATGAATTTGTTAGTCTAAGAGCTAGCATTGTTTTCAAGAAAATTTTTTAAGACATCTTTAAAATATCTTTCCTTATACTCTCCAAAACAGCGTGTGAGCAGTCTGTTTGCCGGTAAAAGTTGTATTTTTTAAGTCGAATCACTTTTACTGGTACAAATAGTGATTTTAAAATCATTTTAGGGCAGTTCCATGTCAGATCAATCATTTTTTTGACCTCACCATTTCCGAATTTGACGAAATTGGTGTGAAGGACACATATGACAAAATAAGTAATCCTGCCAAATTTTAGATTTGTGAGAGATTCTTAGATTCATGGTGATAGATGTTTTACATTATATCTGTCATAATATTGTTTTGGTTTTTTGGGCATATTATTCATTATGTCTTAACTTCAACAGAGATTTTTGTTAATGTTCGAACAGAATTTCTAACATTGATTGTTGAATAAAACTCTGTTATTATATAGGAAGCTTTGTCATTGGCTTCCAAATAGCTTGCAGATTTTGATTTATAGTATTTGTTGCTAGTTACAGATAAATGTTGAGCCAATATTTAGAAAAGTGCCAATTTGAAGTTGGAGTTTTCTGAAAAAAAATTTTTTTTGCAGAAAAAAACTAATATTGGATTTTAAGTCTAAATTGGGTCTAAATGCAAGAAAATAAAAGGGGGGAGGTCAAGGAAGTTATTTACCCCCTCTTTAGATTACTCACTTTTAAGCCGTTACAGATCTGATGAATGTTACAGATCTGATGTTAATATGAGCTACATATTTGAGTTAATGCTTTCAGTTTTCGTTAACATCTCTAAATATGATATCATTTCCTTGCATTTTTAACATAGAATCAAGATAATTATATTAAAATATATATATTAGGCTAAAAAATCAAATTTCATTATAAAAAAGCATTTCTTGGAAATAAAAATGAGCGATAAGGTTTTTAGATAAAATAAATTATGAGATTACCAAATCCAAGCTAATAAAACATTTGTTTTGTTTTGAAACAACACACAACTTCAACTTTTTCAACACACAACTCTGCTGCTTGCTTTTCTTTAATTAGTTGCAGGAAATTTAATTTCTTGATCAGAAATTCAAATTTAGCATGCTAGTTATTATCTAGTTATTTAGCGAAGTTATGAGAAATTGAAGCACCAAAAAAAAATAAATAAATAAATAAATAAATAAATAAAATAATAATAATTAATTAACTTAATTTCTGCAGTGTCAATTTTTCTTATTTTACTAACTTCTATTGTTAGGTCATACAAACCACAAATGAAGCAATTGTACTAAAACTCATTGCTTTTCATTTTTTAAGAACAAAAATATTCAATATATATGGCTAAAACCTATGATTTTTGCTTTTTATAATTCTGAAACGTGTGAGTTAGTTCTGTAACATATTCGCTGTTTTTCAATGTTACCGCTCTGACTGTTACCGATCTGACAAACTGACAAAGTTTTTTTTTTTTATTTCCGAGTCGATCGCACTAAACCAAAATCAAACACGTGGTTTTTTCACTTGTAATAAAGGACTATACTTATATATAAAATAATTTTTAAAATAATAAAAACTGCGCATTTTAGAGCGTGTTACCGATCTGATGACTCAAATGACACACATTTTATAAAATCACTTTAAAAAATCTTACCTACAATTTTAGATGCAGAAATGCAAATTTTTAATTACGATTCGATAAAACATCCCACCAGGTACTCAGTATCACGTGGTATAGGTGCAGGAAATGATTTTGGGGGCCTAAACATAGATCGGAAGTTATTGTTACCACTCTGACGGCGGAACTTGGGACACGCTTATTTCGCATTCCCTAGAAAATCAGAAATCGATTAAAACAAAAATGAAGTAAAATATTAACAAAGGGGTAAAAATAGAATCGTTTTTTGTGCAAGTGCGTTTTTTTGGGAAGTTAGAAAGTGTGCATGACCTGTTTGCATGCTAAGCTTTGCTACTGGGGACACGTTACCGATCTGATTTTTGATGTATAAAAACAATATTTTCTGAAGAAAAAAAATTTTTTTTTCTGATGTTATTAGATGAAATGAAAGCAGAACCTTATCTTCTTTCTGGGGAAAATTATTTTTTTTAACTAGTTATTGAAATACTAGGGAAAATTCGCTTGGGACTCAAATTGGCACTTTTCTAAATATTAGCTCCGTTATGTTTCTCAATAAAATTTGTCATATTCTAGTTCTTATTTAAAAACCTGTTGATCTGTCAAAATATGCATACTTTATGAATAATAAGCCCGAAAAATCAAAACAATAATATTAGAACAGAAATAATGTAAAACAGCTAACAGAAATATGTAAACATTACTGATTTTTTTACAGTTCCAAAAATTGTGGTCCCAGCCTAAGTTTTGATGTTGTGGAAGAATAGTGTTAGAGCTATAAAATATACTTTTGACAAGAATTTCTATAGAGGATTTTCTCAGAATTCAAGTTTGAAAGTCATGTGGAATAAAGTCAAGTCATATATCCTTACAGTGCGTGTCAAAATGATAGGTCCACAAGTAAAAACAAGTTATTTTGTTAAAAAAGGTTGTATTGTGTACAAAGTACTGTTTTATAAATTACATTACTTCATTAAATGTAAAATAGCTCATAAATAATATACAAATAATAGGAACAATAATTGAAACTAAAATTACACGAAACAGCTGTTTCAAAAAGATAGGTCCACTGAACCAAGCATCAAATAAATGTTGAATTAAGAATTTTTTTCTGAATAAACTCATAAATTCTATTTGGCATGGTTTCTACAAGTTTTTGCAAACAATTTGCCTCGATTTTTGACCGTTCAGAGGAAATAGCCTCTTTTAAGTCTGCAGTACTGTTGTACTGCCTTCCGCCTGCATACACCGCTCTTGCGAGTATACCCCACATGCTTTCCACTGGATTCAGGTTGGATCTGCAAGGTGGCCAATCGATAATATGTACACCATTATCCAGAAACCATTCAAAAGCGGACTTTGCAGAGTGCACAGGAGCATTGTCCGTTTGGAACATGAAGAATAGTTCTCAATGGGTTCTGATTGTGGAAGAAAATATTGTTCAAGCAGCTCTTAATAGCCAGCAACATTCATATGATTGTCTATAAATGCTATATCAATTTTTCCTGCACCTCCTAATCCGGCCCACACAATAACGAACCATCACCCGCTTGCCTCTTGAATATCTGTCTATCGTTTCGCAGATCGTGCCAGTAGTATTGCCAACCATCTGGAAAATCACATGAACTAAATTGCTGAACTTCTTTACCGCTCTGTGGACTATAGATTTTGATACTGAAGGGTTTGATTGCTTGGCCAAAGTGGATAAGCTCATGTTTCGAGATTTTAAGTCCTTTACAATAGTCCTTCTTTGTCGGATTGTCACTTTTGATGGGCGGCCAGATGATTTTTTACTGCTATAAGCATTTCTAAATAGCAAAAAATAGTTTGCAATACTATGCGATCTGTTTAAAAGCTTACCAATTTCTCTATTCAATTTTCCACACTTTTTTAATGCATCAATTTTCCCCTGCTCAACCAGTGAAAGATTGCAGCGACAACACATTTTGTTTGACTACAAAGTGCTGTTCAAATCTGTTTAAATACCTCCACAGCAGCCAGCATAATCCAGCAGTAAAACTAAGCAACGATATTAATGCAAGTTTTTGGAAATAAACGTGATTGGGAAAAATTTCAGAAGGTGGACCTATATTTTTGAAGCAGTCTGAAAATGAAAATGTGCATTGAAAAAGAAAGAATTATTTATTTTCAAGAAAATTTATCAAACATAGTTATAACAATGCAGATATATAATCACTAAATCACTAACAAAAAAAAGTGATTCTTATTCTCAATTAAGAGTCGAAATTTTAACAAAAATAAAGGTGGACCTAGCATTTTGATACACACTGTAGACACTATGGTTTTTGAATTTTTACTCTACTATAATTAGGAGCAAAGCTACAGCCATTTGTATGAAACAACTTTTCGTTTTTTATTTTCTTCCGCACTTTTAAAGTTTTTTAACAGATCTGTATTTTTTTACAATTTTTAAAGTCAAAATCTAAAAATTGGTGGGATCACTTATTTCTTCATACATGTTCTTCACAGCACACCAAATTTCGTTAAAAAGGAGGTGATTGATCTGGCATGGAATTGCTCTAAAATAATTTAAAAATCACTATTTTTATCAGTAAAAAATGTCGTGTACACAAAAACATTTACTAGCAACCAGATAGCCTGCTCGCTGTTCGGAAAAGCATAAAGAAAGATATATTAAAGAGCCAGATGTTTAAAAATTCTTGTTTTTTTTATCATTGCTAGCTTTTGGACTATATTGGAAAGATTTCAAAGGAGTTCTACAGTTTAATGTGTACAGTCTTGACTCTCGAACAAAGGAGAATCAGAGGGACATGATTCAGCTCTCTAAATTTATCAAAATGAAAGATGTTACAGAGTCTGTTAACTTTTTGTATGGAAAACAGGACAAGGGGTCATTGTTTTAAGTGATTTAAATCTTAAGCTATATAGGAAATTAGGAAAAATTACTATTTTAATAGGGTTCTGGACCCTTGGAACAGCTTACCAAAAGAGGATATAATGAGCAAGGGCTCATGCTATATGCTTATGGATAGCTTTAGAGCCATCTTCATTGGGGACTATAGATTGACTTGTAGGGTGGGGCGAAAAGCACTTTTTTTATATTCTCAATTTCTAATAGCACGGAAAACTTGCCCGTTAGCATCCTAATAAAGGGAAAAATAATTAAAATATATATGTTACTTTTGAAATTGCACAAGAATTCTCAAGTTGAGAAAAAATAGAAAAAAATGATTAGGTAATTTTTGAAGGAGTATATTTTTTTTAAAAATTAATTTTATTTTTAATAGTAGAAAAAACTCTCTCAGTAGTTTTTGAAATACCTAAAAAAAAAGTTGTGGGAACACATTGCTTAACATTTGAGTACGCACAGAAAGAATGAAAGTACCATTTTTTTGAGATGAAAATATATTGTTTCAAAATTCGTAAGCTGACATAAAGCTATAAAAATATACACTATACAGTAGGGTGGGCCGAAAATGACTTTTTTTTCTCGATGATATGTGGAAAAGGTGCCATTGGAGGCACGAAGCACGCACGAAAAATTTGAAATTTTTTGCACAATTTCTTGATCTTGTGCAATCGCTAAAGAAGTTTCGGAAAAATGCTAATTTTTGATGTTTTTCGTAAAATTTGTCCAATTTTTTTTAAAAATATTTTCAGTGATAGGTGTCACTTAAAAGGTACTATTAGGGGCACTAAGTTCCATTAAAAATTTTAATTATTTTGCTCCATTTCTTGATCAGCCATAAATGCTTGGGGGTTTCAGAAAAATGCTAAAAATTGGATATTACAGCAAAATTTGTGAAAATTTAAAAAAAATTATTTTTGGTTAATTTGAGAGCAGAAAAGGCCCACTATTTTCATTAAATTAACAATAAAATTGAATTTTAAATTATATTTATTTGTCACAAATACGGGGAAAATTATGAAAAAATGTTTTTTTCTTAAATGATCTAATTTATTTATTAATTTTTGAGCTTTATAAAAATTCCGTCCAGGTGTTGAGAGACAATTTAGGAGTCTGAAATGAGAAGTATTTTATCAAATGATCTGTATTTTTATTTTTAAAATTCACTAAAGTTACAAATTAGTTATTTATTACTATTGAATTAAAAATATGAAATGTGTCTCTGAAAGTGCTTCACAGTTCTCAGCTTATTACACATCCAGATATCTTGCAAAATAATCCAAAACTCACTGCAAGGAGGTGGCTGCATGAGTTCCACCAGCCCTCCACACTAAAAAATATTATATTCATATTATTTTGCATTCTTCAGGCAACGAAATCCTTCTTCGAATTAAACGTTGACATTTTTATCCTGGATTGTATCTTTTCTCTGACGAAGGCATCTCTGCCCTCCTGGGGGGGGGGGGGGGGCTTCATCTCTCTGCTTCATTCTAAAACCAAGACTAATTCTATGTTTCGCTCAATCTCTTCGAATGAAAGATTCTTTGTAATTGGAGGCTCACTAAGATCTGTTGAGAGCCAGTCGATGCAGTCGTTGTACTCAGTAGTCATAAAGTTCATTTTTGGAATTTTAAACTGTCTCAGTCTCCTGATCTCTTTCTTCCTTGAAAGGCGGCATTGTTTAATCCTTTTCTATGCCAATGTTCTGATTTGTTTTCATCTGTCACCATTGCTAATAGTATATTCTCAGGATGGCTATAGTATGCATTTCTTTGAGCCATCTCTTTTCTTGTCTTTAAGTCATCAGAGAGGAAGTTTGAGAGTAGAATCACGTAGTACGAGTTTATGCGCCAGTATGGTTCTCAGTGAGGAAGCGACCAGTGTACGCAGATGGACCGAGACATTTGTGGAAAATAGTTCTACTCTCATTTTCACAAATAATTGCAATATTTTATCGAATTTCTTAGCACCAATTTTCGTATTATTGTTAATAATATTACATTAATACATTATTGGACATAAAAATTTAAAAAAAAAAGGGGGGGGGCAGGTTGAGCACTCCAATTTAGGAGCTCTTTTAATTTAATTTTTTTAATAATTAGTAGTAATAATTAGTTTATTCTTTGTGAAAATTAGAGTTTATCTAAAAGCATTGTACTAAAGAGAAAGCTATCGCCACATGAAAAATGTTGCAACATTGTCAATGTGCATATTTATTCAAAGTAGAAGAATTAATTTATTAATAACTTTTTTTAAGAAACCATATAAGGAAATTAGATAAACTATATAATTTCCTCGTGGTTTCTTTTAAAGTTAAATCCCTTTTCACCAACGTACCTATTATAGGAGCTTTGCAGTGTCTGGAAAACAGACTCTGTGAATTCCACTATACTGATCGCGAAATTTCAGAACTTGGAAGTTTGAATGAAACTTGTCTTAAACATATGACTTTTGTCTTTCGAGGCACTTTCTATCAACAAATCAATGGACTCGCTATGGGTAACCCCTTAAGCCCGGGCCTCAGTGAAATCTAAATGGACTATTTCCAGCGAAAGCTTTTTAAATTATTTGATTTTCCACTTTGGCTAAGATACATTGATGACACTTTTACCCTTTTGCAGACACTGTTCCTGTTGTTACTGATATAATTAACTCCATAGATTCTAACATCCAGTTTATTGCTGAAATTGAAAATAATAATTCTTTGCCCTTTCTGGACGTGCTCATTTCAAAAAACAATAACAAATTTTCCCCTACTGTTTACCGAAAACCATTTGCTGTTTGCCTTCTCCCACACTTTTGCTCCTGTCATCCCCATAAAACAAAAAATGTCTGCTTTTTACAAATTTGTCAACTGCACTATCAATATATGTTCTAATCAGGCCTTTCTCAACGACAAACTTAATTTCTTAAGGTCTGGTAACTTATGCCTATTTTTATGACTTCTTTGGAGGGTGGTTTTTTTTAAAAGGAAAATAAAAATTAATTATCTTGAATATTAAGAGTGTTTTTATTTACATATTGAAAATAAAAAAAAAAAAAATCTATTTGAAAAAATTTTATAGTTTATTACTATTATTATTGTCACTTGAAGTTGGAACCTCAAAAAAATGCATGTGGGTGGCCCGGGTGATTTTGGCTCTTGATGTTATCTGAAATCAAATATTCTTGATTATTCTTAATCTACAGACATATCATTCTGGTCGGAACTACTGAAATTACATTTCAAGGGTAAATAACAAAATGGCGGACTTTGAAAAAAAAAGTTCTTTTATTTTAGCAAAGAAAGGGTTGTAAAATAAAAAGTTAGGGGTGAAAAAAATTCTCGTTAGTACTGACGAGAACTATAAGTGTGTAGAACAGCCTGTTAAAATTTGAAAGCAGTCGGTTCAGTAGAAAAAAAAGTTAGGACCCGGGCCGACCAGAAAAACAATGTTTTGAGAAAAACGCGTTTAAAGTTCAACAACAAATTTTCATAAGTAAACGTATACTTATGTCAATCGTCTATACCTGGAGCGACATTTATATTTAAAATAAATATATATTATATATACATAAATATATATATATATAAATATATAATATATATAATAGAATAACAGAGTCAACCCAGGTATAAAAAATGCGCGCAAACAATAGACAGGTCCAAGCGGTTGCAGCTGCTAGTCAACCTTAAAGGTTGGACTCCGAGGCGCTCTAGGAAACTTGTTATAACTTCCGGAATATTTCAAATTTCTGTCTGAAATTTTCACAGTATATTCTCAGGACATTGTACTTTTAAATTAAGCAAAAAAAAAATTTTTCTCGATTTTTTGTACACAAGTTACCAGTCTACTACCTTAAAGAGTGTAGTAATTAACAGAGGTTATTCCTTTCAAATTATCGACAATGCTTTCCATAAACTTTCGAACCGTAATACATCCCACAAAAAGTCCACTGTTCCTTTGCCAATTCCGTTGTTTTACCCTTTTATTCAAAAATCTCTCCTCGTATTTTCTAGAATACTCAGCAAATTTGATTTTCATATTATTTACAGACCAATCAATAAACTGACGTTTTCTAAACTAAAAGACCACATCCAACCATTTGATCAGTGGGAATATATTACATAAATTGTCAATGTTAAATTGGATACGTGGGACAGACAAGGCGAGCTCTAAAATTTAGGTCAAAAGAACATGAAAATTATGTTAAAAAACAGGAACTTTCAAAATCCTCAATCAATCGCCAAACACTGTTGGGGACACAGGCCATAAATTTGTTTTCTCCAAAGCAAAAATTACTTCCAGACCTTCAACTGTGGGCGAGTTGAATTTCTTAGAGTCATTTAATGTTCATAATAATTGGAGTAATATTTGTAACGAATCCTTTGCAGTTCCGCATATCTTGCCAATTTTACTTCATGCCTTTAAATTTGCATCCACCGATAACGCTGCGTCCAATCCTGACTCGGTGCATGCCGACACTTGATTGGCCTAACTTTTGCTCCTTTTATATTTAAACTCTCCAATGCATTGTTCTTTCCATTTCTTGCTTGGCACTAACGAAGGAGGCTAGGGCCTTCGAGCCATGTATGCCTCTTTTAAAGGTTTTAATTATTTGTGCTTTTAAACGTTGTTTTTACCTTTTATTCATACTACTGGTGGATCATTTTGGATTTTCGGAACTCTTCCGTTGCCTTTAACTCTTGAATGTGTTGCGTGTGGTCCAATATCATTGCCACATCATAGTCTGTGGATGACAGAACAATAAGTTTCTTTCAGATGGGAGAGCAACGATTTCTTGTACATTATTTGAAAAACGTTCTGTAGTTTGAATGACCTTTACTATATGCTTTGGACCGTGTCTTTCATAGTATAATGCATCTTAACATCAAACCAAATAGGATCGTAGGTCTTTACTATGAATTTTCAAGTATTTGCAATAGGGTCATTCCATGTCAAGTGTCCCAAATTTCGAAAAAATCCCCACTCGAACCCCTCCGATTTTGATGAAAATTTTTTTGGATGTACATATAAGACTTGCATGAAACCATACCGAATTATAGCTCTATAAGCCTTATGGTTTAGCCAATAAAAATTATGGAAAAAAGGCCTCTTTTTCGTGTCTTGAAAAAAATGACCAAATCGTCAAGTTTGTGCTTTTATTCCTCGCGACCTAAGACGATTATCAGGCTCAAATTTGGTGATTCTGATCACTGTTTAGGGTAGAATAGCCTACTTGTGTAACAAAAGCTCCATACACTGTAGATTTTTTGCAATTTGCTGACAAAGTTGGTAAAAAATCGTATTTTGGTAAATTTTGATCATACGTTATCAGCTTGTATCTGCTGAGAGAATGACTTTCTGAAGCTAATTCTTTCCTCGTTTGTAGCCTGATAGTTCGTCCGAAAGGTGTGCAAGTGGCATCTCGATAGCTCAAATAATTGCTGAATTATGCGAGTTGAAATTCCAGTTAAATTTCTTTTTTCTCAATTTTGTCTCAATTTCAAAGGGCAATATCTCAAAAGGGTCATCTTGGATTTCAATTTTCTTTACATCATTGGAAAGAACACACTTTTCTTAACTAAAAAACGTTATTTTTATTTTTGAGACAAACCAGTTTCAAGGGTTATTGCAGGTCAAAAATGTGTACGTCATTCAACGTGAAATCAAAGAAAAAAAGACATAGACCTCAAAAGTTGATGTCAATTTGTTCTATTAAAATTTACAGGAGCTATTGTACTTATGTTCTGATAGAAAAAACCTTTTTTAGATGTTTTTGAACTTTAGTTTTTTTGTGCGCATCCGTAAAAACTCAAGAAATGGCAAAAAATAAAGTTTCGTTTTTAACAAAAATAATTATCTTCTTATCGCTGCTATAAGAGCTTGAGTCTTTTCCTATGTGTTATTTTTAAGCTCTTGAAACAGAATTTCGGATGATATGTCTGTCACTTGGCAAGGTGTCATTAATATTTTAAATTCATAAAAAGCATCGTTTCCTTTTTCAAAAAGAAAAAAAATAAATAAATAAATAAAATAATTAATAAATGAGATAAATAATAAATAAAACAGTTAATATGGTGTGTACGTGATAAAAAATATGTATAATAGGACTGCAGAGCCATTTTTCTAAAATGCGATAACGAAAGTTTTCGATAGAGTTGAATATTGCAATTATTTCCACCGTGTAAATAAATGATAACAATAGTAATTGAAAATATGATAAGTATTAATTGAAAATCCTTTCATTATACTGCCGAGGATGTGTTTAGATATTCAGCCTATGATTGCAATTTGCCCATAAACAAAATTGAATTGATGAAAAATGGAAAAATGCTTTTTATGACCTTGAAACATTAATAACCTACAACCTTGCCAAGTGACATATCATCCGAAATTCTGTTTCAAGAGCTTTAAAATAACACATAGGAAAAGACTCAAGCTCTTATAGCAGCGATAAGAAGATAATTATTTTTGTTAAAAACGAAACTTTATTTTTTGCCATTTCTTGAGTTTTTACGGATGCGCACACAAAAACGAAAGTTAAAAAACATCTAAAAAAGGTTTTTTCTATCAGAATATAAGTACAATAGCTCCTGTAAATTTTAATAACAAATTGACATCAACTTTTGAGGTCTATGTCTTTTTTTCTTTGATTTCACGTTGAATGACGTACACATTTTTGACCTGCAATAACCCTTGAAACTGGTTTGTCTCAAAAATAAAAATAACGTTTTTTAGTTTAAAAAAGTGTGTTCTTTCCAATGATGTAAAGAAAATTCAAATCCAAGATGACCCTTTTGAGATATTGCCCTTTGAAATTGAGACAAAATTGAGAAAAAAGAAATTTAACTGGAATTTCAACTCGCATAATTCAGCAATTATTTGAGCTATTGAGATGCCACTTGCACACCTTTCGGACGAACTATCAGGCTATAAACGAGAAAAGAATTAGCTTCAGAAAGTCATTCTCTCAGCAGATACAAGCTTATAACGTATGATCAAAATTCACCAAAATACCATTTTATACCAACTTTGGCAGCAAATTGCAAAAAATCTACAGTGTATGGAGCTTTTGTTACACAAGTAGGCTATTCTACCCTAAACAGTGATCAGAATCACCAAATTTGAGCCTGATAATCGTCTTAGGTCGCGAGCAATAAAACACAAACTTGACGATTTGGTCATTTTTTTCAAGACACGAAAAAGAGGCCTTTTTTCCATAATTTTTATTGGCTAAACCATAAGGCTTATAGAGCTATAATTTGGTATGGTTTCATGCAAGTCTTATATGTATATCCAAAAAATTTTTCATCAAAATCGGAGGAGGTCGAGTGGGGACGCCTCGTACACTTGACATGGAATGACCCATTACACTTGGCGGACTAATTTGGAAAGTCTTCACCTCCAGTTAGCACAGGTTAATCTTTAGGAATAGCTGAGGGGTCTGGGATTTTTAACAGCTAATTCTGGATCACTTGAAATTTATGTACTCGGGGCATCAAAATTTCAACCAAAAGGTGAAATTTCTGTGCTACACTCAGAAGAGATGTGTAAAACTTGTGACAGAGGCTAGCAGAAAAAATTAAGCTGAGAAAACCCTGAAAATCTGAGAATGCATGAAAACCCAGATGGTGTTTATGCATTCTCAGATGGTTTTTTATTTAGAAGACAACATTCAAATCAAGATTTTAATGAAAAATTTTATACTAAGTCAGAATCCAAAGAACTTCAGTGTAAAAATCACACCGAAATTGGATGGGTAGAATGACTTCGTGTGGGGGGGGGGGAGGAGAGACATGACTTGTTGCTACCTCCACGTGGTGAGTCCTGGGTCATTTTAGCACAAGTGAAAAGTATGTTAAGCATTAAAACGGATGTTTAATAATATATCTTATATAGTTTTATGTCCGCTTACGAATTTTAGAAATAATACTGTATTACCCCCTATTAGGCGGCATGCCGCAAAATTCAAGGGTCACCAGATTTTCTATGACCCGTACCTGGTCCTTTCCGGCATGCCGGAAAACCAAGGTTGGAAAAAAATAATTTAATACTATCCCAAGAACAATAAAAACTTTTAAAATGATATAAGTTATGTACCGTAAAGTCAGGTTACTTAAACCCACAAGGGGGTTACTTGAGCCCATAGTAAAATGATAAAATCTGGGTTTGGTACTAGCGTTAGAGACTGTAGAGTGCTTCTACCTAGCGGAGAAACAAGGAACTAATGTGCAAGTCTTCAACTAGTAAGTACCAAAGATTTTATCATTTTACTGTAATGGCTCAAATAATCCCCTAGGGTCCAAGTAACCTGACTTTACGTTACTAGTGTGCCAAGCCAAGTACAAAAATCTAATCTGCACTTTTTATGAATATTGAATTATTGTCACCAGGTATAATTTGTTGCAACATATATTACCTAAATACATTGTTTTATGTTCATTTGTGAACGGGAAATATTAAAATAAAATTTTCGAAAAAAGTGTCATCTTTAGAGGAATAAAACATTAAGAAGCGATTTCTGCATTTGCCGCTCAGTGCAGATATCACTTTTGTAACAAAGCAGTATAGATCATTTTATTAGCACAATTAAATGATTTAACTTTGTAAAAATGTTAATAAATGACAGCAAGATAACGCACCATCAAACCACCATGATGTATTTTGTCTTGGAGATCTGAAATTCACTGGTTTGTTTTTGAGAAAGGTGTTTATTATTATTTTTTATTTAGTGGTTTACTTTGCGGTTGAAATTGAATAGAGAAATTAATTTTTGTTTTGTTGCAAAATGAATCTTGAATTTTCCGGCATGCTGGTCGACCTCACTTTTTTCGGCATGCCGACTAATGCAGGGAAAAACAGTATAACTTTTGCTCAAAAAAATGGTATTTTCAAGTTTTCAGCACAAAATCAAATGTTTTGCTGTGTGGAGCTAATATTTTTCGATTTATTACAAAATTGGGTTACTACAAAAAGTATGTTTTGTATTATTAAAAATAAATTGAATCATTTTCTGAAAAAAAAAAAATCAGTTGTTTAAAATTGCTGATTTTTTTTCTCTTTTTTCTCAACTTGAGGGCTCTTGCGCGATTTCAAAATTACTTATTTTTTAAAAATAATTTTTCCCATTATTATTATGCCAATGGACAAGTTTTGTGCACTATTAGAAATTGATTAGATAAATAAAGTGTTTTTTCCCCCACTCTATTGACTACGATTAGCCTAGTTTGCCCAAAACCTGTTGCTGGTTGTCAGATTTGTACTTATATCTGTATTTGTAATTATTTTGAACAAAGTTACAGTAAAGATTACTTGTCCAGATTTTTTTTTATTGCTGCACACTGTAATGATTACTAGCAGGGTTCGCTGATATATAACAAGCAATAAATATCTGATATTTATTTTCAAAATACCATGGTATTTGTTATTTTCGATATTTATTTTACAAACTAAGATATTTTCAATTTTAAAATAGATTAACTATATTAAATGTGTTCATTTATCATTAAAATAGCTTTAAAGTGATGCAATATTTATATGATATATCAATGAATCATTAATAAAATAAAATGCAGTAGGATAATATTCATTATTTATTTTAGACTCATAAAATTATTAACAATGCAAAAATTTTAATCTTGATCAAAACTGCTTAATTAAATATTAAACATTAATTTGAGGTCTATATATTATAATAATGATCCAAGAAAATAAACAACATTTATTTGAGAAGGCATTTACTATTTAAAGACTTTAATATGCATTGATTGAAAACATCAGATCCAAATATCCAATAGAATTTAAATATAAGATATTTTTGATAGTTTCGAAAATATCATGATATTTTTCAGTATATTTACAGACTCTGTGTTGATATCTAATCAGCGTTTGTATTTACGAACCATGCTAAGGAACACTTTTAAACATTCTATGGACTTGTGTTCAAGTGATACTGACTCAAAACATAAAAGAGCTACCTACCCTTCATAGAAATTTTCCGGACCAAAAAAGGCAACAGTTTCTTTTATTGAGCCAATGGTACTTATTTTTATTTTTCTTATACATAATTAACATTTCAAAATCATAACATGTACTACAAATAGTGTTCTATTTGTAATAAACTACAAATAGGGTATTTTGCAAAAGGAAATGTAAAAGTGGACACTAAATTTTTATCTAAGTATAAAATAATAGGTAGAAATGGGTACAAGCATATTGCAATGCAGTTTTAAATATTTTTTGTAAAAGATTTAATGAAGTAATTTTTTAAAAAAGGAATAACAGAAAGTTTTTATTTTATTTATTTATTTATTTTTTGCAATAGTTTAGAAATATGAGAAGCAAATCAATAATACATTTTATGATTTCAAAATTTCAATGTGTATCTGTCATATCTAAAGTAAAAAGAAGAAAATGATGAACAAGTAAATTAGCTGCAAGAGGATTTGGATCATATTACTAATTGCGCAGACAAGTGGGGCATGGCAGCAAATGTTGGGAAATGTCAAGTGCTGCATTTAGGTCATGGAAATAAGCATACAAGCTACTATTTACAGGGTTCAGTCATTAGTAAGGCAGAGAATGTTATGGATCTAGGTGTCTTAATAAATCAAGACTTCAAGTTTAGTCAACAGTGCAGCATAGCTAGTAACAAAGCCAATAGTATGCTTGGGTTTATAAATAGATCAATTTCAAACAAATCTAAGAAGGCTCTTCTGCTTTTATATAGAAGTTTGGTAAAACCTCATTTAGCGTATGCTGTTCAGTTTTGGTCTCCTTATCTGAAGAAAGATAATTTATTGGAAAGGGTACAAAGGAAGGCTACAAGGTTAGTGAATGGATTTTCTAAT
The DNA here is from genome assembly GCA_038373865.1 of Uloborus plumipes. Classification (NCBI taxonomy): domain Eukaryota; kingdom Metazoa; phylum Arthropoda; class Arachnida; order Araneae; family Uloboridae; genus Uloborus; species Uloborus plumipes. The sequence continues at coordinate 69,074 of JAXGGA010003692.1, read as the reverse complement.
TTAGACTATGATTCCAGACTTAGAATGCTTAACATGTATAGTCTTGAGCAAATGAGAACCAGAGGGGACATGATTCAGTTGTTTAAATTTATCAAAAGGAAAGATGTTATAGGGTTAAATTTTTGCACAGAAAGCAGGACAAGGGGTCATTGTTATAAGCTGTTTAAATTTCAGTCTAACCTGGAAATTCAGAAAAATTAGTATTTTATCAGAGTAGTGGGAACTTGGAATAGTTTAACGGAAGAGGCGGTAAGGAGCAAGGGAGTAGATAGTTTTAAGAGGGCCATTGATCTTCATTGGAGTCTATAATTTGACTAGGACCAGCCCAGTTGGGCCCAGAGCCTGTTGCTGGTCGTCACATTTGTATTTGTATAAGTATGAGGCATGTTTGGCAGAACAGATTGAAAAGTTTATACAGGGACCATGATCTAGAAAAATTTTTGTAATATAAGTGATAATGCCGCAAATATAGATGCAACTTTTACATTGATAAACAAAACATATCAAAATATTATACACTATGATGCTCTTATTGTCATTTGCAGTTATTAATTATTGATGTTTCATGATAAAATTAATTCAAACTATTTTTATAGCGAGTAATAGAAATAGTGTAAACTATTTAATGAAATAACTTTCTAGAAACAATGCTCATTAAAATATAAAAATGAACATGTTAAAAATATTACATTTCAGGGAAACTTGCTGAAAAGACCAGATGGTGAAACAGTTTTTTTTTTAATGTTTCAAAACCTTAAAAATTTACAATTTGCTGTCATCAAACTCTAACACTTAGTGAAGCCTACATGCCCACTGAATTGAACAAAAGCCTTCTACATGCAAAAGTTCTTAAGATATATTAAAAAAAATAGGTTTTTGAAAATAATAGTTAGCCTTATGACTAAACTGACTGATCCACAGACTTATCTAGGAAAATTAATAATTAAGAAAATGTAATGCAGCCAAATTTCACAATGCAATTTGAAACAATTCAAACAATTGCATAAGTCAGCTTTTCAAAGCTGCTAGTTCTCATGATGCATTCGGGAGACTCCAGAGTTATGATGAATTCTTCACAAACTCCCTTATGAATTAATGATCTTTCAAATCTTCATTACAACAATGAAATTCCTTAAAAATAAGAATTTTTCAATGATTAGGTTTTTGGGAAAAACCCATGCAGTGAAACGATCACTATTGTCAAAACAAAACCTTTTTATACAGAAGTATGAGAATTGTATGAATCTGATCGTTTTTCAAACTATTCACATTCCTTCTTTTTAAAATTTTTACTTTGCCCCCCCCCCCCCCAAATGCTGTAAAATGTTCTACTTTTATTTATGTTGTCTCCCTAATTTTCAGGCCTTCAGTATAGGCAGCTACAGTTGTTACTTATGAAATACTGCCACAATTGAAAATAGGCAGCTTATAGTTGCCATTTTAGGATTACTCAATATGTAAGAGTGTGGAGGATGTTAAATACATATAAAAATGTGACGACCAGCAACAGGCTTTGGGCCCAGTTAGGCTAGTTCTAGTCAAATTATAGCCCCCAATGAAGATCAATGTTCCTCTTAAAGTTATCTTGCTCATTACAGCTTTTTCTGGTAAGCTTTTCCAGGTGCCCACAACCCTACTAAAATAGCATTTTTTCCTAATCTTCAGGTTAGAATGAGATTTGAATAGCAAAAAACAATGACCCCTTGTCCTGCTTTCTGTACAAAAATTAACCCAACATTGAAAAACATTAACAACATTCATTTTGATAAATTTAAACAGCTGAATTATGTCCCCTTTGACTATCCTTTGTTCAAGATTATACTTATTAAGCATTCTAGAGACTGGAATTATGATCTAAATTAGAAGTCCATTTACCAAAAAATATATATATATATTTAATTTACTGTTATGGTGGATACGTTTGTGTGGGGCAAATGTTAAAGTAGCTTTACACATTTTAAGTGCATGGGTTACATCTAAATTAACAGAAAGACCCTCGAACATTTTCAGTTGTTCATTTTCAACATTTGCAGCAAAGAAAAAGTCTGAAAGAGAGGTTAAGCTCAGATATCATTCTATGATTCAAAGCCCCTGCATTGTGAAAGGGGAAATAAAACAAAGAAACAAGAATTATTAATGAATGAAAAAAAAATCGTACACAAGAAATAAAACAATCATTTTCAGTATTTTTGGGGAGATAAGCCGCACCCCTGTATACGCCGTACTTCCCAAAATTCAGGAAAAAGAAAATGTTTCATCAGATACACCGCATTGGCGTTTCAGCCGCATAAAACTTCGTTAAAAATTTAATCTGCAAGAACCTACGCTGCAGTATACTGGTATTGACATCGTTCAAAAACAATGACAAAGGATTGGTAACATTGATTTGAAAACAGTGTTTCAATATCACAGATAATTAATACGTTGCAACATTTTGGCGATAACTGCAACTTATAGTAACCCTGTCCTACTCTGGTTAGTTTCTAGGGCAACTTTACTTCCCATTCCCTCAGCAAAGGGTGGGTGATTTTTTTTTTTCTTTTTCGTTTGGATTTATTTTTTTTTCGGTTTGGATTCGTTTATTAGATATGTTGGTTATTGCTGATGGTTTTTTTTTCTTAATTTATTTCCTTTCCTTATCAGGGGCGATTTTTATTTGTTTTTCGTTTGGATTTGTTTGTTAGATATATGTTGGTTATTGTTGATGTTTTTTTCTCTTTAATTTATTCTGTGCTGTCACCCTTTTTAAAATAGAACTGTTCAAGGCCGTTGCAGTAGTGGCTTCCGATGTCGGACTCTAATTTGCGTTGTTTTAGATAATAAATAAACATAACATGTACTTTAAAAAACAAAAAAAGACAAAAAAAAAAAAAAAAAAAAACTTTTACATCGTAAAAGCTGCCATGGTGTACAAGCCGCACGTGTTAAAATTCAGCTTTTAAACACGTATAAGCCGCAGCTTATTGACCCGAAAATACGGTACTAGTGAAAAGGTCTCACTCTAAAAACGGACAATTCATGTAATTCAGATGACAATTCAAACTCAAAGTTTGACTAAGAAGTATTTGAATCTGATACAAATTATTACTAAGACTACAACCTGGGATTTGTATAGCAATTGCAAGAATTATAGTATTCAAGAAATTTTATTTTTATGCATTTCCTGATTTAAAGTTTATTTTTCAATTGTTTCCCACTGTATTAAAATAAAACAAATATTGTTGTACAATGTAACTGCCAACAGCAATTTATACCATATTTTTTAATTAAAATTAGCAAAAACTTATATGTTTTTCTCAGTTTAAAATTTTTGGTGTATAAAATGAAAAAATTATTTCAAAAGAGGCTCAGTCAATGTACAGAAATACAACAATATCATATTATGCACAAATGAGCACTTTGTACAAATTAAGTGCATGGAAAATAAATACCTGGGTATTTTACATCACTAATCACAAGGTATGTATAAAAGGAAAAGTAATATTTATACTAACATGAACAAAACGGTTATATCTGCAAATTTAAGGACCATTTTGCTCAAATGGCCCATCAGTAGAAACTTCTCCTACTTCCTAGTTATATATACTTTTCATTAACATCCTTTATAATGTAAGAGGGAGGGGAAATAAAAAGCTTTGCAAAAACTGGATAAGTCTTAAATAACTAGTGTAATATCTAGAAATAAATAAGTAGCTAATCCTAAAGAGGTTGGCCCGATTTGGAAACTTGAGAATATTTAATCATACATAAAAGGAGAGAAGCACACACATACCTTTTTCCTTTCTTTGGACAACCAAAACATTAAAAACAGGTTAAGTTAAGAATTAAAGGAAAGAATCTTACCATTTGCTTGACCTGGTCTGTGATAAGGATCCTGTCCTAAAATCACGACTTTCACCTGGGAGGGGAGGGAAAAGTAGAACTGATGAAAGCAAAAATACATCAAAAAGGGAGACATTATTTTATCAGACTGAAATTTAAAATATGGATTTTTGTCAAAACTTAGTCAATCAAGAGCCTAGGATATTTCATTTCCAAAAGTAAATCTTTCATTTCTAACTCAATTATCTACATCTATCAAGCGTTAAGCGCCTTGTGTTCAGGATGTAATGTTTAAGGCTCTTCTATACTCCTGCTCAAAGTCTGAGACGGCAAAAACACGAAATCGGTAGCAACACAGTGGGTGTATCTGGGACAGAGGCGTAGCAAGGGGTGGGCGAATCGGGCGACCGCCCAGGGCCTCGCGCCTCCCAGGGCCCACTAAACGAAGATTTTTTTACACCTAGTTCCCGATTTAAAAAAAGGCCCGAGTTTAAGAGGACTTTAGTCATTTCATTAGGAAGTTTCTCTGAGAGGTTGCTCATAAAATTGTTAAGTGGTGCTCTTGGGGGGAGGGGGCGCTAAGCTTCTCTAGCTAAGGTTTCTGCATACTAATATCTGCGATACAGAAGAACCATCGGCCATCCCAGTGAATTATTTGGTGAATATTCGCTCAATTTATTCCGACTATAATAGCTAAAAAGGGGGCCTCCCCCTTGGCATGGCACAGCCTGCATAATTGAAAATTTCCTAGTAGTTATTTTAAAAGGATTTTAGTTGTTTGATTAGTAAGTTGTATTTTCTTTGGGGAGTGGAGGGTAGTAAAATGGGGGTGCAATGGCTTTTGGAGGGTGAGCACCTCTAGCTTAATCATTTGTATATTCAGCCCTTCAATAGAGAAAAGCCATACGCCATTTCTGTGAATATTCCAGCATATTTTTTTCTTATAATAATAGCTAAATCAGGACCGCCCGTGAGGTGGGGGGGGGGGGGTATATTTTTTTATTACTATTTTTTAAAAATATTTATTATTATTTATATCTTCATTTTTTTGCATGGCAGTGTCTTTTTTTTCTTTCTTTTTTGAAAACCTGAATAAATAACAATATAAGTATAAAAATCGATCCTGTAGAGCAAAACTTGCCTTTTAGAGTTGTAACTATAGCGATGTTCAAAATTATTATGTTTTAAAAGATAACTCAGTACTCCCAATTTGATGATCCATTTTTAAAAAATCAAATAACAAACAATAATTACCTCTTCAATTACGCAATAAAAGGTCCAGGAATAAACATCTTCCTTTTGAGGATATACTATGTATCTCCATCTTTCTAAACACAATGTTTTTGTAAGCTATAATTGAAAGAAAAATTCAAATTTTTTGTTGGAATGGAAATACATAAAATGTGTTCTTAAAAAAATAGATTTATCTTTACACCTGAAGAGCTTGTTTCCAAAAGAGGTTGAGTCAAAAATTGACTTTTCTATGGAAAAGATAGCATATGTCTGACAATGTATTTACAATACCTAGAAGTTCCGAAACAAAATGTCATTGTATTGAAAACAGGTAAAATTTGTGTCCTCCTTTCCCCATCCCGAAAGAATTAATGCACACGTAAGTTTTGTGCCAAAAGGGAATTATTTGAGTAAAACCAATTGCAGTGTGCCTTGAAATCAGGAGGTTTGTACGACATGGACTGCATGGGGAAAGAATTCTCTCATCTGATATAAAATCTAAAAGCAATATGAAATGAGCCAAAAAAAAAAAAAAAAAAAATCACATGCTTTGAAATTACTTGAAGTTTTGAGAATAAACAAACTACATGAATGTTTTGATCTTTATAGCCAATCCCACATCGATATACCTAAAGATAACATAAATATAAATAATGTTACTGATGAAGAAATAGTTTTTTAATGAAGATTTATGGTACAACTACTGTCCAAAATTTGTACCTAAAACTTATGCTGTATTTACATTAAAAAATATATACTTTGATTACTTTTAAATGAAAGTAAATCATTCCATTATTTTTTTTTCTTTTTTTTTTTTTCGTGGCAAAAGGACGTAAGTCATAGTTTTGCTTCAAAAACAAATTTTTTACTAGTGAATTCATTCTTTATTTGCATATACAGTGGAATCTTAAATACTTGACACCTCAAGGAAACATAAAAATAAGTCAAATTTAGCCGGTGTCAACTTACTGCGTGAAATAGTACCCAGATTGTCCCTGAGAGTTTTCTTTATCACTTATTACTAGTGCCTACCATTCACATTATAAAAATCAATTCCAGATTTTTCTTTTTCTCTTTTCTGAAAAGTACATAAATAAATACAGTGGAGGCCTGATTTTATTTTGCTTACTTTGTATGTTATCCCGCTTCTAACATAATTTTCTGATGGTCCCTTAAGATGTTGATTGCCCACTAGGAGATTATTTGTAGTATGTCATTTTAGCCAGAGATGCCCCTCTCATACCTAAGCTTTCAGTAGAATCACAAAAATTTTCAGTAGTTTTCAGTACTTATCTGTAGTTCATATTACTTAAGAGATAACGACGCAATAGTTATTTAAAAGTCTAAAGTATGGTGCATCCGAATATTAAAAATGAAATAATTGACATTTACACTATCTTTTTTTTCCAGAAGAAAATTTATAATTTCAGAATAAAACAAGGATATAATGTGTTCACTCTAATTTGCCAGTGTTATTCTGTGAATGCAAAATATATCGCATACCTAGAAGAATACTGTCACAACTCAAAAACAGAAAAATTTAAGACATGGAAAAGAAATTGATATATTAAAGCAATTAGTAATGGTGCAGTCTATCATACATTAGGTTAGATCACTTCGGCTCATTTGCTTTTATAATGCTTTTAAAATAAACGTTTCTTTTTGACTTTTAAATCATGGCTCTGGGTACATCTCTGAACATTCAGAGTTTCGACTTTTTGAGTTGTGACAGTATTCTTCTAGGCGTGCGATATACTATGCTCCCCCCCCCCCCATTCTTTTCTCTCCTATTATCTATCTCTCTAAATTATTAAAATAAAATAGACAATGAGTATATTTAAGGTAGCACAGTATAAAAATAGCTTCAGAATATTAAAATAATCGAAGTATTTACAGGATGTAAAAGGATTGAAGTCTTAACAATGGCACGCCATTTTCGGCGAAGCACGTGCTCAATGTTGGAATGTCAACCTTTTTTTTTTAAGCTATACAAACTCTATTACACATGTGTATTACTCCATGGCATTTCTAAAAAATGATCATAGAAGTAAAAGTTCGAAAATTGCTCGAATTTTAATCTACCAGACAAATCTAAATTTTGTAAAAAGAAAATCATTAAGATCCCAGTAAAACAGTAATTTTCAGAGAAGCTCATGTTTAATAAATTAAAGATTGCTTTCTCTTGTGTTAATATACAATCCTGACTATTCTGTTACTAAATTGTTTTAAGAGTAAAGGAAAAAGATAAGGCGGCGCCCAACCGCGAACTTTCGATGATTGCCGATTATGCGCCAAATGAAACTTCTTGGAGTTTTTTTTTTTAATTTTCGTTTTGAAAAACGGCTCCCGATTTCGAAATTTCGATGATTACAGACTTTTCGGCGGGCAAAATTTTTTGCGCGTGCACGATCGCGAACGTACGAAGATCGTCGATTTTTCGGCGCATTTTCTTCGGAAATTGATACTTTTAGAGTTTTCAAGGACATTTCAAAATTTTCAAGTGCTACATACGACTTTCAAGTACTTTCCAAGACCCTTGAAAGTCCAAATGAAACTCAAGGAATTTTCAAAGCCGCGGAAACCCTGTCCATAGTCCATTATTGCAGAAGAAAGTTACTCTCTTTGGCAATCTCTTTTGGCAATCCCCAAATTTTTTTTACATAATCGCGCCAAGTGTCGATGTCGCAATCCGTAGAAAATCGGACCTTTTCCGTAATACGTAGTCGATTAAATTTTTCCGTAAAAACTATGGACAATCCATAGCATTTGGCATCTCTGTTTTAGCCAACAAACTCGACTTTCAGTTCGTTCGTAGAAGATAGATTTGCTGTTTTTGTACAGGTTTGAATTTATGTGCAGTAGGGTGGGTCGAAAAAAAGTTTTTTTTTTTGATCAATTTCTAACAGCACGGAAAACTTGCCCACGGGCAGCCTAATAACGAGGAAAATAATTTAAAAAAAATTTTCAAAAATTATTTACTTATTTTATTTTTAATGCTATAAAAACTACTCTTGTAGTGACTGAAATGGGTTTAAAAAACTTCGGCCTAAAATGTACAGCAGAGTAAGAAAAGAAGAACATATTACCATTATCAGCAGGATTGCCAGATTTAAAAACTGTAAATACGGGACAGCCTCATAGGGGGGGGGGGAGGTTGAGAAATGAAGTCTAAAGGTTGAATTTTTACAACCTTAACTTTAATATCAAACCTTTCTATCAAACCTTGACTCTAATATCAGCTTTTTTTCTATCATATGAATAAGAACTACGTTTTTTACCATTGCTTATTTTTCTTCATGAATATTAAGGGGAAAACGTTTAACATTAACTATTGTGTAAGTTCGTATTTCCCTGTTATTAACCCTCTTTTTCATGACAAATTCCCGGTATTTCGAATTTTCCCATTGGGGCAAAAAGAAAAAAATTAATGTACATTTTCCAAAAAAAAGCTAAAGCCAAGCCCACTTATATGTTGAAAAAAAAAAAAAAAAAACATTACTTTCCCAAAACCAAGGGGAGGAGGCAGTTGACCACCCGCCTTGATCCCCAAATGACAGGCCTATCTTGGCATGAAAGATATAATAGTCGCTTCTATTGATGGCAAATGTTTAGTATCCTACTTTTTCAAAATACTAGACGTATCAGTGGGGAAATTTGAATATATGCAAAATATTTTTATGAGTCATTAAAAAAATGTTGATTACAATTTAGTAAACCTAACTTCAGGAAGTTAGCCTAACACAAATAAAAAATCAATATTCAATATCTTTAAGGGGAGAAAAACTATACAGTTTTTTCAATATTATAAATTATAACATAATAAATTTTATAACATAATAATAATATATATATATATTTTTTTTTTTTGTAATTATACGAGTTTACTATTTGATTTTACCACTGTAATAATTCTTCCTAAGTTTTACTGTGTCTTAAATTTGCCATAAAGCTCACTGCAATTTACGTTACAGCCGTTCATTGTAAATGCCGTTCATCCTAATGTTTTTAAAATGCGTATTTGTTTGCTAAATAGATTAACACTTAGTTACATCTTTTAGTTTTAACTAAAAGCAAAGCAAATTTCAAAAGATAAATAACTAGTGACTAATATTAGCTGAGCACTTATATTTCTTTACTATGTAAAAATTTGAGAAGGGCGTATATAATAAGGTATAATAAATCATTTACAAGGAGCTACACTTTTTTTACAATGAACGACATGTTTGTTGAATTGAATGTCACAATGATTCCTACTCTAACTGAATAGAACACTAACATTACACTTCAGAACAGGAAAAGTATAATTAAATCAATTTTCTTATCACTCTAATTCACATTTTTTTTTACTTTATTTTTTCTGAAAATAATGTTTCGTTTTGTAAAATGTTGCCCCTAGCTTAGAATACGGGACTTTAGCTGTCCCATATCAAGGTTCCCCGGGACGCCGGACAATTTTTCTAAAAACGGGACTGTCCCTTGAAATCCGGGACGCCTGGCAACCCTGATTATCAGTGAACCTGGCGGCCAATACATTGGTCATGTTACACCTATCACAGGAACCGGCAATGATATTGCCACAAGCATTTTCGATTGTATGAAAAAGGAAAATTTTTACATGAGTGCAGTAGAAGCTATCGGATGCGATGGGACAGCTACAAACACTGGTTGGAAAAATGGTGTTGTACGGAACATTGAAGTTCATTGTCAGCGACCACTGCAGTGGTTCATTTGTTTGTTACACTTTAATGAGCTTCCTTATAAACATTTGTTTGAGCACTTAGACGGGATGTCAACTGGGTCAGAATCATTCAGTGTCCAATTGGCAAGCAACTGACTTACTGTGAAAAAAATCCTGTTGTTGATTTTGTGCCTATTTAATTTGAAGTCACCATCACAATAAATAAAACTGACCTCAGTAAAGATTCGAAATGTCTTTTAGACATTGTTCAAGCAGTTAGCACAGGAAGCTGTGATCTAGAATTAGCAGCTAAAACTCCTGGACCCCTCAGCCATTCCAGATAATTAACTTGTGCAAACCGGGTGTTAAGACTTAATGTTTCCCAAATAAGTCCAACAAGCGAAATAAAGACCCTTGCAAATTACATTGTAAAGACCTACGCTCCTGTTTGGTTCAATATTAAAGTGCACAACACTGTGAAAGATGGTCCAAAGCACGCACATTAAAGATCATTCAAACAACCAGACATTTTCCGGACAAAATAAAAAAAAAATCGATCCAGTCATTCAGAGAAACACTTTCTTCTGCCATCCAGAGAATCTCATGCTGGCGATGATAATGGATGACAGACAGCACATTAGAGAGCTAGGCTACAGGAAGATACTGAAAGCCAGAAATGAGCTGCCAGTAGTGGGCCACATTAGAGCTTTCAAGCTTTCTTCAATTAACTTTGAAGCCACTGACTATCCTGAACTAATTGATTGGACAAATTGTGAGCTGACACCTCCAACCCCTTCTGTCAAATATGTCTACAGAAAATATTTCTACCCTATTGAAAGTTTTTTTAAACCAATTTCTATAACTACAAGAGTAGTTTTTATACTATTAAATATTAAAAAAATATTTTTAAAAATAATTACATATTTTTAAAAATTAGACTTTTCTCTTTTTTTTCGAAATTTTAGACCTTTTGCGTGGTTTCAAAAATATATAATTATTTTTAAAAATATTTTTGCTGTTATTAGGAAGCCCATGCACAAGATTTCTGCACTATTAGAAATAAAAAAAAATATATTTTGAAAAAAATTCATCTCTAAAAATTACAGATTTTTCTCTTTTTTCTAAACTTTAGAGCTCTTGCGCTTATTCAAAAGTAATGAAATATTATTTTCATTATTTTTTCCATTATTATAATGCCCATGCGCAAGTTTTCCGCACTATTAGAAATTTAAAAAAATATTTTTTGAAAAAAATATTCATCTTTTAAAAATTACAGAATTTTCTCTTTTTTTCTAAACCTTAGAGCTCTTGCGCGATTACAAAAGTTTTTAATTATTTTTTTATTATTTTTCCTGTTATTAGGATGGCCATGGGCAAGTTTTCCGCGCTATTAGAAATTGATCAGAAAAAAAAAAGCTTTTTTCGACCCACACTAATGTGCAGTCCACTGACATTAATTTAGATATTTGGCTCGAGGAGGTACCGATGAATGAAAACTGACTGGCAGGTACACTAATTTTAGCCCAACTCATAGGCTATTTTTTATAGCTCTGCAGTCAACCTGTTTAAATAACATCATCATACTGATGATGTTATTTTAACATTATTAGAATTTGGATTTTACATTTTTCTTTTTCAAAAAGTTCTCAACAAATTTTTCTACAAACAGATCAAAATAGTTTTTCAACTACAAGACTTACGAAAACGCTTTTGCAAGATAAATTAGTTTCATAGCTGTTTAAAGCCAGTTAGGCATTCATTTTGTTCGATCTCATAGTCTTAAGTAGAATAGGCTAAATCTGATCAGCCAACCTGATCTTCCTCTACAACATTTAAAGGTCCATGTTGTTGACAGTCTTTTTAAAATTGTCTCAAAAGTCAACGCTTCATGTCGATCCCCAGTGGCGTAGCAAGAACAAAATTAAGACTGGGTGAATAAATTTTGCAAGGCCCCGAGCTCAATAATTAAGGAGGAGCTCATGCCACCCCCCCCCCCCTCTCACAAAAACTCCCAGATTCTTAACTTAGATTTTGAGCAAAAAAAAAAAAAAAACATTCTCTCTTACTTTTATGATGAATTGCATTTACAATTTATTTAACATTTTTTCACAGTTTCCATTTACCACTTGGGCTGGATTGAATTTTAACAGGTTCCTAAGATATAAAAGGCTTTTAGGATTTTTTACAGGGTCCCTTTTTTTGTGAAAAATTAAATAATTTTGTGAAAAAGTCAAACAATTTTGTAAAGTATGAAACAATTTGAAAATTTTTAGGAAGAGGGGGGGAGTTAAGGGGTGCATTACTAATGCAAATTTTTTAAAAAAATCCGATTTTTCTTTTTCCAAAGAAATCATTGATTTCTTTACACCCTGGTTAATTGTAATTTTGTGAAGGGACCGTTTTTATCGAACGGATTTTTGTGAAGGGTCCATTTTCGGAACCAAATTTCCTCTGGCCAGACCCCTGCTTTTTCTGTAGTTCAAACAACTTATTTGGTTGCAAAACAGAGCATTTTTTCAATTTATGTGTATTTTTCGCTGACACAACACACCAATGTTTTTTCGCTTTTTTTTAATGCTCACGACGTTTTTTGGATTTGACCTTGCGACGGGATGGGTATCAGAAGAGTGATGCAATGACCTCTTTTTAAGGGGGTGTAGAGCAGAGCAGACTATCCCCAATTTCAGGGGCTCGGGGAGAATTTTTGGTAATAGACTACAAAAGCAGGAGGAAAAATGAAGCAAGCAAAATCCCTCAAAAGTTATTCATTCGATCAAAATAAAATGGGTTGTGGTTCCACAAATCGTTGGCATTAAATGACAAGAAGTAAGAGCAAAGGAGAAGAGGGGGAAATACGATATCTGAAAAATTGCTAAAATATGACATATTTAACAAAGTTATTTTAAGAGCAAAATTAACAATCCCATGTGATCTAGCGGTAAGGAACACTGCCTTTGACTTTAGTGACCGAACTCTATATCCAATCGAGTATGGGAAGAAATAGATTGCTCTTTCCAAAAAAAAAAGTAAAAAGACAAAAAAAAATATGTAAAACGCACTTATTAAAATTCTTAAAACACAGAGCAGAAAATAGAAAACAGCAAAATAAATAAAAATTATAGATTAAAAAAAAAGATTGCATAAAAAAATTTAGTTAAATACCTTTGTTTAATTTTACGAATTATCTGACTGGAATAGGTCAGATTACAATGACAAAAGTTGATAAGATTCAAAGTAAGTTTTAAGGAAAAAAGAAAAGAAAAATAAAACGTACAGAAAACGATTATAAGTAAAAGCGTATGTATATTCTCAAGTTAGTGATAGCATTTAAATAAACAGTTTATAAAGTCAAGTATGAGACGAGAATTATGTGTTCGTTTACACAAACTACGAAATGTAAAAGTTTTTAGACAAGAATAAAGATGTATTTAACTTCATTATGAATAAGACTGTTTTAGTTTTTTTTTTTTTTTTTTTTGCTATTGGTATTTAATTTCTTTTTTGGTATGATTATGACCAACAAATGTGTGAAAGAATCATTTAGAAATTGAAATTTTTGAATTGTGAAGAAAGATAATTAATTCTATGCTAAAATTCATATTTTATTATAAATATTTACATTTTACATTGAATTAAATTCCACTAAGTAAAAGGGATCGAGTATTTTTCCTTTATTTCACTCACTCACTCTCTCTCTCTATCTTTTACAAGCCAGATTTTATGAAAATAGTATTTTCAAGTTAGAATTATTTCCTGGTGTGTAAGTAGTTACATAAAATTTTAAAATGTGTGCCTTAAAAAGCATATAAATTAGCATGATTTTATGATTCCACAGTCAGGGCTCGTACTTAATTTTAAAAACAAAAATGAAGGTGTTCTGGAGGAATTCCGAAGGAGCAAAATGAGATTTTGAAATACTTTTACCATGTCAAAATTGCTATTTCCAAGTCATTTCTTCTAACACGATCACTTTGAATATAAAATCTATATGAGTATTTTTTTATGACTATAACTAATAAACGAACTCATTTTCACTACTGGAAGTGTGGTGGAGTAAAACAGCTTGAGAAGGAAACCTTAAATTTCGTGGCCCAAACAAATGAACCATCAGACTTAGTATTTGGAAAGATGAGGACATTAATTTCTGGACTAGAAAAAAGTTCAAGAAGGAAACCAAATACTATAAATTTGCCACTCTGTACCGATTCAAATATGTAGTTCTAATCCGCTACTTTTCGTTGAAACAAGGCATTTATAACGCTCAAATATGACCAAAAACAACAGCCGTTTTAATATGACTTCTTCAAGACATCCTCTTATTTTTCAATCCCTATCAGGGGGTGGTTTTTTGACTGAGGACTATGTAGGTCTGCTTCTCCCTGCAACTTTCACAGTAGCGAAGCGTTTTGGTGGGTAAAAGCCTCTGCATTTACAACTACTAATATGCAAAAGTCTACTAATAATATTTCTTTAATTGAAATAGTAAAGAAAATTAATAAGTGTCTATGTTGGCATAAAGCCTTTTTTTTTTAAATTTTGTCTCTTGAAGCAAGATTCCCATATTAAAGATAATGAAATATAATAATAAGAACTTACCAGTTTGTTTGATTTTAACTTATACAAGTGTATCTTTCCTAAAATCTAACACAGGCAAGCACGGAAGCCCCCATATCGTGTGTAAGTAGTTGGTCAACAAACCCAAGACTGGAATCCTCTCGTGTTTACCAGACAGGTGACTGTGAGCAATCGGCAAATAGGTTGAGACTAGTTTTTTGCTGGAATGCATTGCATAAACAGACTTTAAAAGTTTTAAGAATATTAACAGTTAAGGAGATAACCGAGTTGAGGTTGTCTGTGTTAAACATTGCATGCAAATTTTGATGCGTATCACGTCAGCTGTCGGTTAACGGTAATGATTAATACCGTGTAAATCAATCAATCCTTCTCTTATGATTTGATCTTATGTATTTGATTCCGTCGCTGCAGAGCATGACGGTGTGGATTGGTTGTTGGTGCTTGCATAAGTGTGCCATAGTGGGATACGACGCCCATTAAATTGATTTTGGCCACGCAAGAGGGACGTGATTTTTCTCAAAGTAAAAATGTTGATTTGATTAGATTTCAACTGCCTTTGCTATAGAGCGGGTTAGTTTTTAAAACTTCAAAAAATTCTGGAAGATGAAGGCACTTTTATAATAATATGGAAGTGTAGGTTGTGTTGTTTTGGAGATTGGCCTTGAACAGGGACCGGGAGTTCAACATCATTAGGAGAGTTGTTCCTCTACTAGTTGCCCAGCGTTTACTGTTGGTTTTAAGTAGTAATCTTCTGCACTGCCGTCCGGGACAAGGAACAAGTAGGATTTCAACCCTTCCGAACCTGCTGTCAGCCAAAGTGCGAGCGGGTGTGTTAAGCCTTCAAGTCTTCATGGTGTGCCTCTGTTTTTTTGATCGACTGTATCCTGGTATGATGAACTTTTAAATAGTTTTTGCAGGAACTTTCTACTGTATGGCACCTTTTTAAAAATGAGGACTTTTATTTGAAGTCGTGGAAGTTTTGAACATTTTAAGAAAAGAAAAATGTTGTAAATCGAATCTAATCGTTTTTGAATATGTGTTGGGGAATTTTACTGAATAATGTGTTGGGGGGAAATTAAGTTTATATTTTAAATGTCACAATTATTTTTCCTATTTACACTTTACTTGTGTTGAATAAATTGTTATTTAATATTCAAATATGAATTTTGTATTCTTTTCTCCCGAGCAGAACCATTCCACATTTCTGTTGGCCGGCCAACAGTCTAGAACAATTGTCACAGAGGAAGAAAATATAGTCCTAAATACAAAAAGAAGGAATTTTGAAGGGTTTAGTTCCAAACTGCATGAACTTAAAGGGCCCTTCAAAAAAAAAAATCTTAAATGAAGGAGTTTTGGCGGAGCGTACGAACCCTGATATTTCTAAAATTGTTATCTTACTAACACAACATAGAGAAGGTCAAGATAAAATCTGGCGCAGTGAGGGGAAGAGCATCCCCCAGGGGCATTGGAACCGGGAGAGCTGGGGGAGCTCTGGCTCCCCCTGGAATATTTCAGACCGGCTCAGCTCCCCCGGAAAATTTCTTTACTACAATATTCTGTAGCACATTTTTTCCCCTCAAACCTGTTTTCAAATGTGTGATCTACTTTTCCTAGGAAATTCACGCAATGTCACCAAAAATCGTCAAAAGTCATTGTTTTAAAAGTAACCTTTGGAATTTTTTCCGTTATAAAAGTTTGAGATTTCCTTTTTCTGACCAAATATTCTATCTAAAACTAAGTTCATATTAAAAATGCAAAAGTGTAGTTAAACTTGTCTGTCTGAGGAAAGAGATTTTGTTAGTAATGTTTTAAAATTCCTTCTATTCACAAAAAGTGTTTGTTTGTACATTTATGACTTTATAATTGATCTTATGTATAAAGGGGCGAAAAGTGTGTCTCCCCCCCCCCCGAAAAGCGTAAAGATCCGGCATTGCGCCTGTCTTCCCCTGTTTATATAAAGTTCCTACGCCACTGCAGAGGCCTTGCATTTAACATTATTGGCAATCCTAAGGACTCTTTTGACCAAAACACTCTTCCAGACGGTAATTCTGGCTGTAGCTAACTTAAGCATTCTTTTTGACGATTTTCATCATAATGTTGGAAACATTCAGGTGTCAAACACTGAAGTTTTTGTCGGAGGGCATGTATACCCTCCTCCCATTCTACTAAGATGAAACAAAGAAAACTACAAATGATATTCTGGCTAAGATTTCCGTGTTGATTTCGGAAAACTTCATGTTTAAAAGAGTAAGTGTCCAGCAAGTTGGAGGAGGGGGTGGCGCGTCCCCCCCCTCCGACGCTACGCTTATGCTTTTGGGTTTCCATCTGCATTCTTACAATTTCAGTCATTAGTTTTATCAATTTTAACAATTTGGGGGCCCCTAAAAACCAGACGACCTAGTCATTAATCATGCTCTGTAGACCAGGACTTTCGGGCATTTTTTTAAAATCAGGCCCTGAGTGTAGAAAAAAAAGACTTTATTTAGTTACAGTTGGTAATTTCTAAAACCAATGTATCCATACTTTTGATTTTAGTCTGTTTTGGGGGTGGGGGCCCTATGCCTCTATGGCATCGCTTTAAAAAAAAATGAAAAAATAGTAACACATTGTTCCCCTGGCCGGGTGAGCGGGTCCCGGATGCTATTTAATTGAATACAGATAAAGATTCAGCCAAAACTGTAAATAGTGAATAAGAGAGCGCGCCGAAAGTTCGGAAAAGCTTGGATCGGACAGAAGTTCGAAGCAAGGCACATTCTTTTTTATTTTTAACCCCTGACACACAAAAGAAGGGGGGGGGGGGTATGTGTTTGGCGTGTATGTGTATCTCTTTATCTATCTGTCTGTGGCACTCTGCAGCCTAAACGGATTTACCGATTTTGAAAATTTTTTTTTTGCTCGAAAGGGGAGTTGATGGAGAGTGTTCTTTGCTAAGTTGCGTCTTCGGATGGTATTAATTAACGAAGATATTAATTTAAAACCTTTAAAAGCTTTTTTGGGATTTTAGCAGTGAAAATGTGTTTCAAAACTTTTTTAAAAATAATAAATATCACCAAATGAAAGAGAAAAATTTTCTGCGTCTGATACAATGTAACTGGATCTTCTATGTTCTACAGAACGTGAGTTTTAGCGTTTTTTAGCAAATGCAGCTTAGCGTTTATTCACGCGATCGGAACCATTTTTATTGTTGGCAGACAAGGAAAGCAAACTCGTATAATTTGTTAAAATGTGTATCAGTTGCTAGTTTCTATTTTTTTAACAAATAAAATACTTGTAATTAATTTTATAGTTTAAGGCTTAGTCAGGGGTTTTTAAAATTTTTAATTTTAGTTTAAACTTGTTGAAGAGAAAAAATAGTGTTTTTAACTATGATTCTGGAATACTTTGTAAAATTTTGTCTCGTAACAAAGTTCGAATGGAGAAAAATTCGGGGCAAAGTGGAGATGCTAGGCCCCGGGAGGCGCGAGGCCCTGGGCGGTCGCCCGATTCATCCACCCCTTGCTACGCCTCTGTCGATCCCATCAAGAATTTTCTCTATATAAGGATTAGTACCTGCTTCCAAAGACAGTAATGAGATGATGAAGACAAAGAAGAAAGAAAGGAGGGTGTCCTCAAAGCTGATCAAGAGATTTAAAAGGTGAAAATTCTAAAAACATTTTTTGAATGCAAACCAAGAAGCGAAATTTGCAAATTTTGTGAATATAGAACATGTTATAAATGAAATTGTATATAATGTGCACATAAATTTAGCGTTTAGGAAGACATAGTTTTTTAGTCACATGCAATTCAAAAATGCAAATATTTGAAGCTGAAGATGCGACAAATAATGGCACTGCTCGAGTTGGTTATTTAATAATTTTTTTTTTAATAAGTGAGCAATCAAAAAATAAAAAAAAACTAAAATAAGCAGAGATAAGATAACAAATGTTGAAATAGCTTCTAACTTTTGAAATAATTAAAACATTTACCAGATACTAAAATACTACATGTCCCAAATACTACATGTAATTTCTGGTGCATCACAAGCTTTATACTGACAAGTTTTCAAAGAAAAAGATTTTTATTAAACATGTTATTAATTATGAAAATTCAGTTAAGTAGATATCTAACATCAGTCAACTCCCTCAATACACAAAATTTGATAGCTGTTTCTCAAAAAGAGGGGGGAGGCAGGAACGTCATTTGGGGGGGGGGCAGGGGGGTCAATTGCCCCCCCTTACTTTGAGAAATCAATGTATTTGCAGAAAGTGGGCGTGGTTTTTTATGTTTTCCGATGAAATTACATTGTGTTTGGACTAGGGATTGCAATACCGGAGCAAAAACACAATACCGGTATTCGGTATTTTTAAAACGCCAATACCGGAATACCGGTATTAATACCGGTATTTGAAATTTTTCAAAGAAAGAAAGAAAACATACTTGTTTTGTTGTAGTATTCAATAATTTACACAAAAATATAAATTATCTTATGCAAATATAATATAGAAGAACAAATATTTTGGTCAAATAATAATAAATGCAAAACAGTGAGCAATATATGACATTAAAAAGAAAAAACACAGATAAAATTAATCATTTTTTCAACACAAAAAATAACAAAACGTATAGTAGAGTACAAAAAAATTCTGCCTGGCGTCAATATCAATTGAAAAAAAAAAAAAAAAGAACTTTTTCTACAGCTAATTTTTAAAATAAGATCTTAAAAAACACAAAGCGTCTATCGAACTGTCATTCAATCTGGAGCGAATTTTTGTACATACTAGCTGCGTGTCCCGGCGTTGCACGGGCTGTAAAGTAGTGAAGGCAGTTTGAGAAAACTACTCGCGGCCAAGGCGGCTCGCCTTTGAAGTAGTGAGGAAAGTTTAAATAACCTACTCGCCGCCAAGGTGGCTCGCCTTTAAAGTAGCGAGGACAGTTTCAACAAACTACTCGCCACCAAGGCGGCTCGTCTTTAAAGTAATGAGGAAAGTTTAAACGGTTTACTCGCCGTCAAGGTGGCTTGCCTTTGCAGTAGCGAGGAAAGTTTTAATAAATTATTCGCCGCCAAGGCAGCTCTCCTTTAAAGTACAAAGGAAAGTTCCAACAAATTACTCCCCGCTAAAGCGGCTCTCTAAAAAGTTTTCCTGCATCAAAGAATCAATCGAATTATTTGCACATGCTTCCTCAAAAAAAAAAAAAAAAAAAGACGACGTCAAGTAGCGCATACTTAGCACTCTCCCTAAATAACAAATAAAATTCCTTACCAAAAACAATTATTTCCAAACCGCTTACTTCCTGTAAAATTAATTGCAAAATTCTAAACGAAAAAGTTCTTTTAATATTTGGATCACAGCCAAAAAAAGTCCATTCTAAAAACAGCAATTGCAATTTTATTTAAAAACACATTTTCAAAATGGTATACCAGAGAAAAAATATAAGTCATTAATAATTAGAATAAAAACAATTGTTAGAACTTTGTTGCAGCACGTATTCAAAAGGACAATGGAAAGAAAAAACACTCTTTAATTTTAAAGAGTTCAATAATTTAATTAACGTTTTAAATCAAAATGGCAACGGTAAGAAATAAAAGTCTTGGAATTTTAAATAGTTCAACAATTTAATTAACGCTTAATTTAAAATGGCTACGGAAAGAAATAAAAATCTTGGAATTTTAAATAGTTCAATAATTTAATTAACGTTTTAATTCAAAATGGCAACGGTAAGAAATAAAAGTCTTGGAATTTAAAATAGTGCAATAATTTAATTAACGCTTTAATTTAAAATGGCGACTGAAAGAAATAAATGTCTTGTAATTTTAAATAGTTCAATGATTTAATTAACGTTTTAATTCAAAATGGCAACGGTAAGAAATAAAAGTCTCGGAATTTTAAATAGTTCAACAATTAATTAACGTTTTAATTCAAAATGGCAACGGTAAGAAATAACAGTCTTGGAATTTTAAATAGTTCAATAATTTAATTAACGTTTTAATTCAAAATGGCAACGGTAAGAAATAAATGTCCTGGAATTTTAAATAGTTCAATAATTTAATTAACGCTTTAATTTAAAATGGCAATGGTAAGAAATAAAATTTTGGAATTTAAAATAGTGCAATAATTTAATTAACGCTTTAATTTAAAATGGCAACTGAAAGAAATAAATATCTTGGAATTTTAAAAGTGCAAAGAATTTAATTAACGTTTTAATTAATATCTCAGCTATTTAACGTCGTACAATTACGCGGTTGGTCTTATTGTCTTCCTTAGAAAATTTCGAATCCAATGGTATTATGTTTGATTCTTTACTCTCAGTGGTTTTTTGAGGAGTTCAAGCTTCAGACGGAATTTTAAATAGTTTAATAATTTAATTAACGCTTTAATTTAAAATGGCAACGGAAAGAAATAAATATCTTGGAATTTTAAAAGAGCAAAGAATTTAATTAACGTTTTAATTAATATCTCAGCTAATTAACGTCGTACAATTACGCGGTTGGTCTTATTGTCTTCCTTAGAAAATTTCGAATCGAATGGTATTATGTTTGATTCTCTACGCTCAGCGGTTTTTGAGGAGTTCAAGCTTCAGACGGACAGACAGACAGACAGACAGACGCGGACAGATTTTAATAGTAGTAATAGTTCCAGCAGCTGAAAATGCGCGCTCGGAATCGACGCTGGTAGGGGGTATTGTTAACAATGCGCGATAGGTGCGCTCCAAGTACTTACCCCGAAGTCCTTCGTCTTCAAATAATTGTATTTCTCTTCTGATGGTTTTGGAAACATCAATTTTTCGGTGCTATACTAGTACTGTTTGTGGCAATTTTCTTATTTATGGCTAGCTGTAACTTTTCCTGGAGAGACAATTCTTCTTCCACTTCAATATCATCTTCATCAATTTGTTCTTGCTCAGGAAGAGTTGTTGCTTGCGTTTCCTAACCTTGTTGAAGGAAATTTATGATGAATGTGACAACATTTGATCGCGTTTCTTTTTGAATTCACTAAAATTATGCAAATACCTCAAAATATCTTCCACTTCATTATATCGTTCCTCTGTGAGTATTTTCAAAGCACTGTACAACTCTTTGGCCAGTGGAGTGTCTTGCTCGTTTAGTGACTGCAGCATAAAGTTGATTATGGCATTTGCTGTTAATAAGTTAGAATCCTTCTGACATAAAGCCTCCACTGCTAGCTTTATGGGAAGCAGAGCAGATACTGTTTTGGATACTAAATCAAATTCACTGTCCGAAAAGTTAACTTGAGAATTCAACTCAATTAATGCTTTTTGTACAGGATTTTTTAACTTAAAAATCGCTCCATCATCAGAAATAAACTATTCCAACGAGTTTTGGAGTCTAAAATTAGCATAAACTCTTTGTTCATTTCAGCAAGTACATATTTTTGTAAAATGAAATTTTTTGTTGGAGAGCGTTTAAATAACTTAACAACATCTCTCATTTTCTTAAAAACAGGAAGCAATTCTTGGTACGTTAATACTTCGAGGTTATTATTATCTTCATACCCGAACAAGGTATTTTCTTCATTATCAGTATTATCACTCTCTTCGACTTCAGAATCTGAACTTTCTAAATTTGCTGTGTGCTTGCTGTGGTTTGAATTTTGCGTATATAGTACACTTAATACTGCTAGTTGAATTCCATGAGCAATTTATTTTTGTAGCGTCCCTTAGATGAAAAAAATACTCATGTAAAGCAACAGTAAATATAAAATAAATGAAACGAAAAGCTCATCAGTTAAAAATTATTCATTTTTTTTTTCGCTAATACCGAAAATACCGGTATTTTGCCTCAGTAAATACCGGTATTTCGAGATTGGAAAATAGCTCTAAATACCAGTATTCGGTATACCGGTATACCGGTTTTGCAATCACTAGTTTGGACCCTTTGCCTCCTCCTGGAAAAACTTGAAATGACGTCCCTGGGAGGGACTTTTTTCATAATAATCAGATTTTTCTGGAGGAAAAAAATCAGATTTTCAGAGTATACAAATAAAATTGTAGGAAATACACAAAAAAATGAGGACAAAGTTTCTTCAAGGTACCTTTTTAAAAATAAATCAAACTTCAACAATTAATGACACACTGTAATGTTTTTAAAAGGTTTTCAAGCATATGTAATTTGAAACTTTTACTTTTAAGCAGTTTTTTAAGATTTCTTAAAAGCAAACAAACCATTAGGCAGGGTGTAAAAAAATCAATGATTTTTTAAAAAAAAATAATAAAAATCGGATTTTTTTTATTTAAATCAGATTTTTTCGATTTAACTCGGATTTTTTTGATTTAAAAAAAAAAAAAAATTAGAAACTTCAGTCATTAATTAATTTTTATTTATGAGCAACTTACCTTTAAGTTTTTAAAAATACAAAAACACCTTTGAAGTAAAGCTTCACCAGTAAGAAAATCAGAAAAAAGGGTTAATAGCCAATCTGAAAATAATCCTGTCTACTAGCTAGGATAAAAATTAAATGGGGCAGGAAGCTCAACCCAATCCTCACTTCATTCAGCCCCCCCCCCTCTTTATTTTGCTTTTGTTTTGTAAGCTGGAATATGTTCCATTTTAGCCACTAATAAAGACAGCCCCCCCCCCCCCCCCAGTTACTAATGCAAGGCATAGAAAATTCATCTTCTGTTTGGTTGTTTTTGTTTTCTCTTTTCACTGAAAGAATATCACACACATTCTATCATTTCCCTCCCCCCTCAATTCATTTTTTTCAACACCTGCCCTGCACCTAGATGTATTTTCTTTATTTCACATATTAGACAAGAAATAGCACTATTTGTGCATTCATATTATTTGGACTGCAACCTTCTAGCATCTGTGGGGGGGGGGGGGGGGGGGGTGAGTAGGATTACTTTTTCCATTTATTAGATGGAAATCAAAGCTCTAAAAGAAAATGGTAAAAATAATGAAATTGGGATTGTCCAAGAGAATTTTTTAAGGATTAAAATAAAAAGTGATTTAAATCAATGATTTTTTTAAAACAGTAGTGTCGATAGTATTATCTTGACCGTCAAGATAATACTATCGACACTACTGTTTTTCGCAAACCCTTTGCTGTTACTCTTCCGCCACATAAATTATCTGCTCATCCCCCCAAACAAAAATTAGCTGTTTTTAGAACTTTTGTTTCCCGTGCTTTGTCCATTTGTTCCGATTCTAGTTTACTTTCTGCTGAGCTTAATTATTTGAAAAGCATTGCTATGGACCGGGGGTTAACAGTCAGTGTCATAGATAACATTTATAAGAAATTAATCAATCCTACATGTCGAAATCAAACGCCTAATTCGGAGAACTATTCCAACACCGTTGTTTTACCATATTTTCCCAGAATCAGCTTTCAGATTGCCAGAATTTTAAAAAGTTCAATTTTTCTGTCGCCTATTCTCCTGTGAACAAATTACAATTTTCGCAACTCAAACATCCAGTTCAGGGTCTTGATAGATCGGGTATTTATAATATTTCATGCCAACATAAGTTAATTTATATAGGACAGACACGACGCGCTCTAAAATTCCGTGTTAAAGAACATGAAAATTGTGTTAAAAAACAAGATTTCAAACGCTCTTCCATTGCCCAATATTGTTGGTCATGTGGCCATATTTTTGATTTTTCCTGTGCAAAAATTATCCATAGTTGTTCTTCGATTTTTGATTTAGATTTTTGGGAATCCTATTACATCTGGAAAAATTCTGATTTAGTTGTCAATGATCTGTCTAGCACCCCTCCTTTCCCTAACATTTGGAAATCTCTTATTTAAAAACTCTTTCGTCTGTGACGTAATCTTTGTTGCGCAGTTGTTGTTTTTAACCCATGACGTAATAGTTTCTGCGTACCTACTCTTTCTATTCTGTTTATTTACCCTCGCGTTTCTCGCATTCCTGGTTCACTTGACTGTGGTCAGTGAACCATCATCTTTTTGCACTGATGATGGGGCTTCATTTAAAATAGCTCTGAAATAGCTATTTGCTAGAGTTTTCTAACTCTTTTTAAACCTTTTATTTGTACTTTTGGACACGTTGTCTTGGATTTTTAACTTCAAAAAAAGTATTCATTGAGAAATTTTTATTCATAGCTTATTTACAGTCAAAAGCAAAAGGGATTTTCTGAAAAAAGAAAATTACTAGCTAACTTACTACCTAATATTATTCTAAAACTGTATAAAACAAAACTACCCGTAATATTTTCAAAAAAAAAAAGTGATTTGCAAGTCCTTTTCATTGAATTTTGACATCGGATTATGGTGCTGAACCATACATTATTGCTTGCATAACACAAAATGTAAGGAATTCCCTGTGCTAAAAATTAAAAATAATAATACCTCATCAAAATATTCCTTATGAAATTCTTCTTCTAGAGCTTTGAACCAAGTGTATCCCATATTCTCATGTAACACTGGATTCACCCTCGCTAAATTCATTAATCTTTTTATTGCGCCTTTGTTTTCTTCCCTGAGTTTTTCTTCCCTGAGTTTTTCTTCCCTGAGTCGACACTGTAAGATAAAGGTTTCAATGTTTTTATGGGTAAAAATAAGTACATGGAAATTTAAAATCAATAACTTAGGGTAATATTATCACAGATAATAGAGAGTTATAACAACAAATGTTAACTGGCTGGTAATTCTAACAATTTTAAAAAATGAATATCTTTATCAAATAAATAATTTTATAAAATGCATAACAAATGAGAATTGTATAGAAAGCATTGACAAACCATTACTACACCTGATTATTCTGCTAAGAAGTTACAAAGAGGGATCATGGTTTCCTTTTTTTTCAGGGCAATAAAAAACATATACATTTTAATAACGAGGTGTTATGCATCTATAAAATATTTCTAATCATTAAAATGCACATTAATAGACACTAAACTTAGTAACAAGAAAAAGTCCATAACAGAAGCAATGGCGTAGCTAGCAAGGGTGTCACTCGTGGAGACAATAATTTACGGTGCTACTCTCATCCCCCCCCCCCCCCCCGCTCCAAAAAAAAGGTTTTTTTTTTCTATAAACCACAAAAAAAGTATTTTGATAAAACTTGACTCAGACGAATATATGCTGAATTTTCGTTGAAAAATTCCCAATTTTTTTTCCTTATGCAATAAGTGTCATATCCAAGGGGGTGTATTTACAGTTGTCCACCTCCAAAAATAAGAAATGTAAATTTTCTGACCATAGGAAAGGATGAAAACTAATCATATTACCCTATGAAATTACAGTAAAACAAATTCAATTTTTTCGCACAAATAGCATCGTAAACATGCCAGTTGACTTCTTAAATAGCATCACGCTTTCACCCATATAACTCACCTAACAATGTAATCCCAAAAAAGTTTTTCAGTCAAAGAACACATTTGAACCAGAGCATGATTTGAAGAAAATTAATTAAAATATTATAGGATAATATGAAACAGGGAATGTTTGTGAAATAGTAGAAGGAAAAAGAAAAATTATTAATCATTTTAAACTATACATTATGCGAAAAAAGACATAAAAATGTCAAAAAATTAAAGTGCTTACCAATTTTTTCTTGCTTAAAAACAGACGCACACAAATATTAGAGTGAATTTAAGTCACATCCTTGCTGACTTATCTTAAAATAAAAGGCTGGAGGTTTAGATTAAGTTTTAAACTATATCTTTACTCTAAAATTAATTCAATGTAAAGGCACTAGGAATTTTGCACCATTTTTCCTGCGTGAAATGAAAGAAACACATATATGAACATGCATTACAATCCTAAAAGTTGCAAAGATTCTGAAACAATAATAGACAATCAAGTAGTTATATGCATAAAAAAAGAAAAAGATAACTTCAGTTCTTCTGGCAACATCGGAAGGCAGTTTATTGTTTTTGTTGGATCCGATAACAAAACAAAGAACAAGAAAATGATTTTTTGTGACTCCATACGTTTTCAAAATATAATGGGATACACTAAGAAGAAACATGTATTTGGATTTCAGTGTTTATACTTTTCAAGGACTCTTAAAAATGCATTTTGGACATTGACGACATGAGGGGTGTCACCCAAATGCACCCCTGTGCAGTCACTGCGCTTTATAGATTAAATATAGTTTAAAATATATGATGATTTCAGAATTAATATTTTCAGAAACTCTCAATGCATTTTGGGTGCCACCCCCAGAGGGATGTCACCCAGCTCAGCCCTAGGTAGTGATGCCGAGCATCTCAGAGATGAAATATAATTTTAAATACGACAGAATTTCAGTAATTGTGTTTTTCAGTAATTGAAATCATTTTGGAAGTCACCCCTCCGCTCCAGAAGGGTGTCAGCCGACTCAAATGCACCTATAATGAGACTAATATCTTTGATAGATTGAATATATTTTTTAATGTGAGGGAAAATTTAAAGTTGAACTAACATTTTTCATAAACTCTTAAATCCATTTTAGTGTCACACTCCAGATGGGCGTTACCCAGGGCCACGCCAAGCCTGATCGGCGCCCTCGTGCAAATGTCTTCTGAGCGCCTTATGCAATAGCGCTCGATAGTTAACACCAGCAGTGATGTTTTACAGACAAATATAATTTAGAAAAAATAAGTTTTCGCGTATAAGTTCTTTTAAAAAAAAAAAAAAGAAGAAAAAGCGTGAACAACTTGTGTTTTATCAAACTGAAATACATTTATTGAAACATATTTTTTTAGATTTAAAGAAATGGTACGGAAAGAAAGAAAAAAAAACATTACATAATATCGTCGCCACCATGCTAAACTTACTAAAAGTGTGAAAATTGACCGTTTCAGGAGTGCCAAAACACTGCATATAACTTTTTCAAACCTGACGTGTTTGATTATTTTCAATTTTTTAACTTTTATAGATATCTTTAAGTGTAAAACTATCGTTCAAAGGTATCATTTTAATTTTAACTATTTGTAAAATTTGAACTTTAAAAACACGATTTTTCACATTTGTTATTTTAGCATGGTGCGGACGATATATACAAATAATGTATACAATATATATTAATTTAAAAATATCGAACTAAAAAAATGTGTGAATGTAAATGAGGTAGCATATACATTTAACCCATTCGCTGACCCAAGCGAAATATGTTTTCCGCCGTAAAGCGACTGCACCATGCATCACTCACTGGTTCCATTTCGCTACAGTATGATAACACTTTTCTCCTTGTTTTGCTATGAGGTTTTTAATGTTGTTTTTGCAGTCGAACCTGAACCTGAATGTTTTAATCGCAATTCAGTACGTATTTGTAATTCATTTTATATTTTACATTACTTATTTAATCAATCACCTTACAATTATTTTATTTCTGTTTATTTTTCGTTATTTACTTATTTTTTTCATTCGATATTTACCATTCTACTAATTTCTTTAATTTTCAAACATTACTGTGTTAGTATTCATCGCTTTTACAAAATAAAATGAAACGTATTCCCTTTAAATACCTCGATAAGCAATTACATGCAACAAATAGCAGAACAAGGGAATTCTAACAAACTAAAGAACTTTCATTTGTTGTTTCATTTTATCGAAAATATAGTTATTTCTTCTAGGGAAGGGAACACAATTCCGTTGCTTGAGCATCGGATTTTTCTTTTAAAGTTAGGGGTATCACAAAGGACAAAACTGAACTCTATTTTGACACTTACAGAAAGTCTTGTCAATGAAGTCCTCCTAAACTGCTTATCCCAAAGGTATGCCCCAAAGAAAGGGGAAAGATGAAAGGGGTGGCGCTCATTCCCATAAGAGCACTTCTCACCTGCTTGCTGTCCGAACCAAATCGGACTGCGGTTATTTGAACTAAAGTGCCGCTCCAATCCCTTCGATGTAGTAATTTTACAATGAGACAATTCAAATTGACTCAGATAGTTACTAATGCTATTTTACAGAACATTTGGGCGAGCAAGATTATAAAAAAATTAACTGTGTGAATGACTTTTTAAAAGGGTAGAAGGAATTGTTCAGTGACTTTTGATGCATTGTGAACAAAGCGAGCAATAACACAAAGAGATATCTTTAAGGGTTGGTCCATTTATTTTAACTTCTATATGACTTTATATCCCCCTCTGAGAGTACGGATATTAGTAGCTCAAGCATGTGAACTATTTTAAAGATAAGTGGTTACAAAATATCCAAACTTACGACTAATCCCCCATTTCCTTAAAGAATATTTACTTGAATACAACCCACAAAGCGCTGTCACTTATTCTCAGTTGAATAGCTTAGGGACTACTGAAAGAAACACTATAGGAGGTCTCCCAAGAAAGCTTTTTGCAAACCATCTGAGCAGGTTTCCATTCAAGCAATAGCCAGAAAGAAGTTGAAATCAGAAATTAATTTGTAAACAAGCATTGCTATACTGTTATACTTTGGAACATTTAATATGCATCAAAAAAAAAAAAAAAAAAGGCACACTTGCTTAACATAGCGTCCGATTTTTTTAAAACGTATTTTAAGAAATTTTATTTACTTTTGTTGTGTTAATTGCCAATTGAATTAACTTGATTATAGGTGAGGAAATTTCAGTTTGCTGATTTAAATTGCGCGTTAAAAAAAATCCTCAAGATATTTGCATTTCATTTGTGTTTTTATATACTTTTTACATAGAGTGTATGTGGTGAGCGTACTTTTTGTCTCTGACGGGAACAATATTTAAAACTGTTTATCTAATCCGTAGAACCTCAAAGACTTAAAATTATCCATGTTTTTATTCATTCATAAAATAATGAATGTTAAACTAGCAATTGTAATTTAAATGTCATGCGAGAAATGTGTTTTCATAAAATGAATGAACATTTTGAGAGGAAAAATCATACTATAGACTAGAGATGGACCGGATAGTGATTTTGCCGGATATCGGATATCCAGAGGCTCATCATAAGCCGGATACTGGATATCCGGGATTGTGTCGCCGAATATCCTGCGTATATCTGGCATTACAGATACATTGCATGTTCGCTTATTTTTATGTAATGCAGCGTCAAAACAATAAATCAAAGTTGTTTCTCGCATCATTTCTTTAAGAACATGTTAAATACATTCAAATTAATTTTTAAAGCCGTTATTTTATTGTACAGGAGTAGCGCTACACATGAAATGAAACACTAACATATTGTGATTTCTTTCTAAATTATGTATTTAGTATCAAAAGAGACAAAACTTTAAAAGATAGAATTAAATATTTCTGTATATACTCATAGTTTAAACTTTTAATTCTTCTTAGTTTAAATTTTAAAGCTTTTCAGTTTCAATATCATTTCAATAAGTTTCTGCGTAAATGATACAGTTATTAAACATTTCACCAATATTATATACACGATAGTTGATTTTAAAAAAAAGAAAGAAAAAAAAGGAAAAAAAAAACTAAGCTTAGATAAACGTTTTTTTTTTTTCAAATTAATACATATATTATTAGAATTTTATGAAATTAAACTTTGTTACAAATTAACACATTTTCTTATTTCTAATTTTGCAATAATATAAAGCAAAATTTTGCTTTGAAATTCTTTTTTTAAAGAATAATACGCATGTAATTTGTCTAACATAAAAGTTAAAGAAGACAATGTTAAAACAGGACCAGTATGTTAAAAAATAATAATAATAATAAACTTATACTCAAATAATCAATTGAAAATTTTATATAACTCCTAAAAACAAAGGTACATATTTTCTGAAGATTCAAATCAGCAGCTTAAATATATTTTAAAGAGTTATGCTAAAAGTGGTCACTTTTTAATAAAACAAATGAGTAAACTTATACTTAAATAATCAACTTGAAATTTTACTTTAGTTCCAAAAAATGAGGATACACATTCTTAAAAGGAGCAAATTATCATTTTAAATACATTAAGAGTCATGCTAAACACATTCACTTTTTTATAAACAAATTAATAAACTAATTCTTAAACAATCACCTTGAATTTCAACTTCATTTTGAAAAAAAAAAAAGATACATTCTTAGATGCAAGTGTTATATTTATGGGTTATTCCAACCAAAATAGTACAAATCATGTATGAAATTGTCAAGTTAAGTTTATCAAATGAAGTAATTTTCGCCAACAAATCGTTGTTTTAAAAATTATTCTGTTTATTTGTGCATAATAAAGTGTAAATGGCTTGTATATATGAGTCATTCATTAAGGGTTTTGAATAGTTTGACCACTTTGTTTAACAGAGGAGACAAATGAGGTTTGAAATATATATTTCTAATCGTAAAGAAAAGTTAATTACAGAACAAGTATAAAATGGACTAAACATCCTAAAATTAATTCTGTCTGCAATTTCAAGAAAAAATACTTTTTGCACCATTAATGCGACTGTAATAGAGTGGTGGACATCCCACAGTGCAAATTAACTATTATCAGCAAAGAATTTTAGGCTTATCTTACTTGCTGACTATATAATTCAATGTATCAAAGTAATCACAGCAGATACAATACTTATACTTCTTAAAAAAAATATCACATTGAATGCAATTGCTTCTTTTATTTCTGAAAGGCTTGTAACAGAGTGGACAGTTTGAAACATAAAAACTCTAGGAACAAAGATAAATAAGTGTTTTTCCAAGATTTTTTTGTTTACATACATAACAAGAAGTTCTGTCAAGAACTAAACGAGCCTACTTTCCCGTACATCGACATCAGCATTCTAGCATCTGATCATTATTCTCTTGATTACACATTGCTTTACAAACATTATTTATCAAAACCATTTTCTTACAAAGTTAGTTTGAAGAAAATCCGACTTTAAGTTCAGGATCAACATTCAACTTAAATTCCCCACAGACGCTAATGTTAAATTTTTTACCTGAACGGTTCAATATTGAACGAAAAAAGGTTCAAATCAAAAAGCGAAACATGGTAATGAGCCTCTCCGAGATCTTTCAAACAAATAAAAGTTTACTCCATTCGGATGGTTCACTCAGAAGTTATTAGGTGGGGAAAGGTTGCTTGAACGGTTCAATGTTGAACGAAAAAATGTTCAAATTGAAAATTTAAATACGGGAATGAAGTATCCTTGATAAGATTTTTCGAACAAAAAAAAGTTTGTTCAAATCGGACTGTTCACTCAAAAGTTAGCATCGCGGGACGGGTTGTTTCAACGGTTCAAAGTTGAACCAAAAATTATTCAAATCGAAAAATCAAATATGGGAATGAGCAGTACTCGCCGAGATCTTTCCAACAAAAAAAGTTTGTCCAAATCGGAATGTTCATTCAAAAGTT
Organism: Uloborus plumipes; assembly: GCA_038373865.1. NCBI lineage: Eukaryota > Metazoa > Arthropoda > Arachnida > Araneae > Uloboridae > Uloborus > Uloborus plumipes. Next base: position 37,578 of record JAXGGA010003692.1, on the reverse strand, counting down.
ATTAGGGGGCGACAGACAGACCGAGTGACCGACCGACACACAAATTCCCCACATCAATACCCTACTTTCAAATTTTTAATTTTTCGATATTCATTTTACCTTTTTAGCCTACTTTCCCGTTAAAAATAAAAGAAAGACGAAAAAAGTATAAAAGTGGCTTAATGCATCTAAAAAATATCGCCAAGTCAAAAAAATATCGCCAAGTTAAAAAAATATCGCCAAGTCCGAAAAAAAAGCCAAAAAGAAATAAAAAGGTAAAATGAATATCGAAAAATTAAAAATTTGAAAGTAGGGTATTGAGATGAGGAATTTGTGTGTCAGTCGGTCGATCTGTCTGTACCCCCCCCCCCTCATAACTTTTGAATGAACATTCCGATTTTGACAAACTTTTTTTTTGTTGGAAAGATCTCGGCGAGTACAGCTCATTCCCATATTTGATTTTTCGATTTGAACAATTTTTGGTTCAACTTTGAACTGTTCAAACAACCTGTCTCGTGATTCTAACTTTTGAGTGAACAGTCCGAGTTGAACAAACTTTTTTTTTGTTCGAAAGATCTTATCAAGGATACTTCATTACCGTATTTAAATTTTCAATTTGAACATTTTTTCGTTCAACATTGAACCGTTCAAGCAAACTGTCACCCCTAATAACTTTTGAGTGAACAGTCCGATTTAAATAAACTGTTTTTTTTTTTGTTCGAAGGATCTCAGCAAGGATACTTCATTCCGGTATTTAAATTTTCAATTTGAACATTTTTTCGTTCAACATTGAACCGTTCAAGCAACCTTTCCCCACCTAATAACTTCTGAGTGAACCATCCGAATGGAGTAAACTTTTATTTGTTTGAAAGATCTCGGAGAGGCTCATTACCATATTTCGCTTTTTGATTTGAACCATTTTTCGTTCAATATTGAACCGTTCAGAAAAAAAATTTAACATTAGCGCCTACGGGGAATTTAAGTTGAATGTTGATCCTGAACTTTAAGTCTGATTTCCTCCAAACTAACTTTGTAAAAAAATGGTTTTGATAAATAATGTTTGTAAAGTACTTTTCTGAATAATCTTCTGTGAGGACTCCGATTCCGACTCCGCAAACATGGCGGAAATGCAGGCTCAGAAAAAAATGACTGACTGTGCAGACGATTTTTTGTTTATTTATTCATTTGTTTTATTTTATTTATTATTGTTTTTTTTTTGTTTTTTTTTGTTTTTATTGGCAGACGATTTTTTTTGTAACAAAAATTTTTCATTCAAGAGGGTATTTTATTCTTTATTTAAATTTAACAACTGGCAACGGATTAAAAGTGAAATTCGAGACATTTTATTAACGGAAGAGTTTTTTTTCTTTTTTTTTTTTCTTTTTTTTTTCTTTCTTTGATAAAATGTGTTTTGATGCTCTTTGTACTTTTATTTATTTATTAATTTTTTTTTTTGAAAACGATTGAGGAATTTTTCTACGGAAGAACTGTAACAGTTACATTCTTTAAAAGGTGCGACAAAACTTGATTTATTAGTTTATTTACTTTATATGTGTCTATTTCATCTGATGAGAGGGGTACATTTTGCTTCTAGAAATCAGCTTCAAGTGCTAAAAAGGTATGTTTGACATAATTTTCAGTCTTAGATAATCAAGAGAATAATGATCAGATGCTAGAATGCCGATGTCGATGTACGGGAAAGTAGGCTCGTTTAGTTCTTGACAGAACTTCTTGTTATTTTTTAACTTAGCGATATTTTTTGGACTTGGCGATATTTTTTAGATGCATTAAGCTACTTTTAATACTTTTTTCGTCTTTCTTTTATTTTTAACGGGAAAGTAGGCTAAAAATCAGCAGAAATGGTGTCAGAAGCATTTTTTGTGCTGTGCATTGCAAATGATTTTGTTGTTGCATTTCAGCTTAATCTTAAATTGCATTTTAAGTTCTAGCAATTTGAAGCTGGGGAAGATCATTTTTTCCTTCTTTTGCCAAAGAATTTTTTTAAAAGTCCTTTATAAATAGCTTATGCCTAAATAAGTAATACTTGGTTACACAAAATTAGATTGAGAACAAATTAAAAAAAATACAATTATTGTTGGTAAATATTAAAATTAATTACCAAAATTATGAAGTATTGGGACTGATTTGTACCATTTTCTCTGAAATGACCAATATATTATTATTATTATTATTAAAAATTAATCTAAACATGTTCACTTTAAAAGATAAATTAATAAACTTGTATTTAAATAATTAACATAAAGTTTTACTAAAATTCCAAAAAACAAAATAGACTTTCTAAAGATGCAAATTTACATATTAAATACAGTCGAGTCTCAACAGCTCATAGTCCCAAGGGACCGGCTAAAAACTTAGAGTTATTGATAGTTCGAGTTACAAGCAGATCCTACCGTCTTTTCAAGAATTTAGGACCAAATGAAAACTTTGAAATAAGGGTATATTTGAGTTTATAAAGCTTCGAGTTATCGAGACTCGATTGAATGTTATTGAGGGTCATGCTCAACATGTTCTCGAGGAGTTACGGAGCGGAGTGACAGACGTGAACAGATTCTAATAGCAGAGAAATATCTTTTCTGAAAGGAAGGGATAACAAAAAGAAAGAACGAAACAAAGTGCAAGATTCAAAATTTCTTTACACACATTCAAACTCTCTTTCAAAAAAAAAAAGCATGGCTAAGTTGCGACGATTCATGGGGACAGATGTTTACATTATCTAGAAGAACACTTTCGCCAATGTTAGATAGGTTATTTATTGTGTGTTATTTTCAATTACAATAAAGTAATAATAATGGCAAAGTAAAAAATATCTAATTACAACATCATTGGGTGTTAATAGATCGCAATTTTTGTTAGAAGTACAAAAACTAAAAATAAAAGAATTCAATAAATAAAATAATTTGAGAATTTGTATTAAAAGCTACTGCGATAATTTTTTATGAACTAACGATATAATCGTAAGTTTTTTTCAACCTTTTGTCGCACATTAATTCTTGAAGGTTTGTAGCTTTTTCTTTCTAAATATTTTAACTAAAATATTTTTGAAAAGCTGAAGACAATCATACTTTATCTGGAAATTGTGAAAAATCAAATATGCAGAATGCTTCCATGTCCAGTACAATGTCGGTGGAATAACATATAATTTTTGTTTTAGAAGCAAAAATTGTTAAAAAGGAAAGATAAAAAGTAATTACATCATCTAAAAGGTTTATCAAACAATGAAAATTTTAACTGGGATTTTTGTAAAAAAGAAAATATTCAATTAGGTCCTCACATCATACCAGATAACAGTCACATCAATTCCGGATATCTCCCACATCAATACAGGATACTTTGCCGGATATCCTGCAAAAATCTTCTGGATATCCGTATCCTGGGAGATCAGCCGGATCGGATATCCTGAAGTACTGGATACTTAAAATATCAGCCGGATAGGCCGGATACCGGATAGTTACCGGATATCCGGTCCATCCCTACTATAGACCTGAGGTCACTAGAATGGGTGTCGCATGGACCAACTAGGGGAGTTGTGAAGTATATATACCAACCACAGGGTCTTAATATCTTATAAGTTACGTCTCTTTGACCAAGTAAAAGAGCTTGGGTACTGCTCCCTTCAAAGCACCAGAACCCAGCAGAGAAGCGAGATAACAGGGTTTGCCCCTGGAAGAACGGCCGACACAGGATCCTCCAGGCCAAAAACTGCTAGGTTCGCTGTGGCGATACAGGATCGTCGAGGGCAGTTAGGAACCAAACTCTGTGGACGAGCCTGTGTCGGACGTAGCGGTTTTTACATAAAGCGCTTGGCCGATCGTGTGTCGGCCGGGGCAGAGAATGGATTAATTAAATGTTCAAAGTAAATTATAATATCACATTTTTACATTTACACGCAATCCCATTCAATCCGACTACAAAGCATACAGCATGCATAAAATAAATGTATATGTATATATGTATATTACATGCTAAACACATCTTATGCTAACTAAACTGCTTGAAACTTTAATCTTAGTTAGAAACAAATTAATTTAATACAGAATATGTTATAAATTTGAAAAATATAGAACTTAAAATATGTGTAAATATATAAAAGAGGAAATATATATCTTTAAATAATTTCTCATAGTAAATTATAATATCATAATTTATCTTTTAATGCAATTGCATTCGATCCAATTACAAAGCATACCACATCCACAAAACAAATGTATAAACAGATATGTATCTTACATATATTAGTAAGGGGGCTACGGGAAAAGAAACTGCATTTTGTGATAAAAGCATGAAACTTGGTAGGTTTGTAGACAATGTATAAAAAAACATTTTTAGAAGGGGAGCCAATCGGAAATCCCCCCAAAACCCCTCTTAGCGGCCATTTTTGGTCCAAAACTAGAAATAGCGCTTTTTTGTAATTATTATTATTATTTTCTTCTTAAATCATTGGCTATGTCATTACATAGGCGTTTATTGTATTTTTTATCGTTTAAAGCTCCACTTAGAGACTAATTTTAAAAAGAACAACCCAAAAATGCTTTTTTTTTTGGCAAATCGATATTTTTTAAGAATAAATTCGTGGAAGTGAATTCCCTCCCCCATAAATGCATTAATGGTTTAAGAATGTAAATATACATTAAATAAATGTTTAAAAAAAGTAGGGTGCCGGTTATCCGGATCCTAATTGACCTGAACCGTCCAATTATCCGGTCATGATACCTCTCATTTTTATGACTAAGCACACATCATCGAAAATGTTCCCCAAGGGTACAAAAGCACAAGAACTTGAGGGAAAAGTTAATGTCAAGATAGCATGATTCTACCAAAATACAATTTAAAGTTTCAATTTCAGAAATTTTAAAGTTTTAGTTTTAAATTTATTTTTCCTCTAATTTTTATTATTGTTGCCGTTGCTGATTTTTTTTCTTCAAATATGGTCGTTCATTAGGTGACGAATATTTTCCAGTGTGTTTATCATTGGTAACATGTGTCATTGTTCATATGTTCCCGTAAATGCTATTTATATGGATCGAGATTAGGAAAGATGCTCATATTTTTTTAAGTTACGGTTTCTCATAGTCTTGTGGTTTTACATGTTCAAAAGTATTGTTTTAAATGCATTTATTTTAATTTTGTTTAAGTGTTAAAGTTTAAATGGTAAACTTTAATGGTTAAAAATTTAAATGGCATGGTTAAAGCTTTAATGGTTTAAAAGTTTAAATGGCAACCAGGGGTTATGTTTGGTAAAAACAACCCCAGGAAATGTTGTTTTTACCAAAATTATTACAACAGATATTTACTGGATAAGATTTATTTTCTGTTCGAAATTAACTCCAAAAAAATCTATTGTGCCCTGCAGCAACTTTAAATGTATCAGTCTTGTACTGAGGTTATGAAACAATGTTCGAAATTCTGTCAAAACAGGCAAAAATTAGGCAATTATCAGACTTCGTAAATGTAGGTAGATTTAAATTTGAAGAATTATTTGTATCGGAAAAATTTAATGAAAAGAGGGATAAGTGGCATAAATCTTGTATCTTGAGGTATAACAGTACAAAAGTCAGAAGAGCTGAAGAAAGAAAAAGAAAGGAAAACTTTGAAGAGTGCCACGTAAGTAAACATTTTAAAGAGGCTTCAGTTCAGCAGAAGAGAAAGAAATGCACTTCATCCTTTCCAGATTTGTGTTTCTTTTTTGATAAGCCTGGTGAAAATAGACAGGAGTTATATCTAGTTCTGACGAAATCAGTTGACAGAAAATACGAAATTGCGTGTTGGTAAAAGCAGACAGTACGCTCACTGCTGAGTTGGCACAAGCTGACATAATAGCTCAAGAATGCAAGTACCACCGTACTTGCATTCGTAAAACTTTACTTGTAAAACTTTATCACTCATGAAGGACAGCAAATGATTGTTCTGAGGAAAATATTTATTCACGAATTGAATTAATTGCCCTACACCGAGTAATTTCTTACTTACAAAATCTTAGAGTTAACAAAGGTCATAAGTATCCAATTTTCAGAATATTCGTTCTACTAAAATATTATTCTGAAGGAATAGAAGACTTATGCTACAACACAATTTATCAATCGAAAATAAATCTGCTAATGATGTTGACAATACCGGGCTTAGAGCAAAGATATTATCACACTTCGGACATGGACATATGCATGCAGAGAAATCAGGCTTTGAATATGTTTTAGTTTGTAAAGGTAAGTGAATCAATATGTGTCTCCAGTACTAGCAGTTTCGAAGATGCTCTCGCAAGTGACATGATAGTGAATTCCACTAGGACATGCATTTGAAAGTCAACTGCCAGCGTCGAAGGCGGATTTGAAGAGTCAGCAAGAAACTGTTGATCCTCTTCTTCCGTCCTTTTAAATAACTTGTTATATGGTACTTGCAATATTGATGGTCTTCCTTCTCAACCATTACTTGCAATTTGTCAGTTGTATTTAATATGTATACTTCAAACAAATTAACAAAGCAAACTATCAAGCATCAAGTAAACAAGGAACAACCAATACCTGTTTATTTGGCCATTAAAGTACACGAACAGACTAGAAGAAAAAGTCTTGTTGACATAATGCATATTTTGGAACTTTTCATTTCTTACTCAAGGCTTCTAAAGACTTCTACTGGACTCTGCAAAGCATCAGTTAAACAAATTGATAAATATAAAACTACATTTCCCTCACATTTCAGGATCTTTGTTTTTACACCGGCCGCGCACGATAATTTTTATTATAACTCTAGTAGTACAACAAACAAGGACTCTTTCCATATAACAAGCATTTCATTGTTTCAGCATGTGCCATTTCAGCAGCAAGGTTCAAAAATTCCTCTTGTATTTCCCGAAATACCATCTTCTAAAAAGGTCGCTCAGTTACCACATCAGGTATATCATTATTTGTAAATCCAGCATATCTTTCAGTGAAGGAACCACCACAATCTAATTTTGATGGATTAAACAAGTCAGAAATGCTTTTCATAGAAACTAAATTAACAAATGAATTCTTGAAAGAGGTGAAATGTCTTTACGTCACGCAAGTGTAAAACAAACTGCTCTCAAAAACTTGTTGGTGCTTCAAAAATGGACTGTGTGCACCAATGTGTAAATTCTGCAATGGAAAATGTTGTATATCTATGTAAATTACTAGCCAGTTCAATTACGAAAAATCAGCTTGTATATAGCCATTACACATAATCATTGTATATAATTGCTTGCTCAGATTTATATTGAAATTCAGTTGTTTCTTTTGTTATAAAGGGTTACTTTTCAATAACAGCACAATATGATAAGTAGTAGAGAAGTTGCTTAATTAACACAGCACTAAACTTTTTATTACAGCAATTTTTTTTTTCTTCTCTCATCTTTTAGAGAGAACAAACTCCTCAAATCATTTAATGAGAAAAAAACTTGAAATTTGATTTAAAGCTTTTTCTTTAGAATTTCGCAGTTGTATAAAAATATGATTGTGCCTCCCCCTCCCCCCTATTTTATAGGTGCAAGCGTAACTTATAATCCTGCTGAATGTGAGTGAAATTTCCATGACATTGCGTATTTTTTTTCAAAATGTTTGAAGTTTTTTTTATTACTTTTTTCGTCCATAAAGAAAACTGGTTTTATTTTAATTAATCAAAGATAAATATTCATTCTTAAGGAACAATTCAAACGTTTTTTTTTAAGTTTTGAAAAGTACTATGATTTTTAATTTCTGTTTTTATTTTCAGTTTTGCAATACATTTTTATGAGTAAGTTTTAAAAAATATGCTCGGGCTTTCCAAAGTTTCGGATTTTTGGGGTTCGGATTGCTGGGATTTTAATGCAACTAAATTGTTTTTCTTTAATATAGTGCTTTCAGATACATAGTTGGGCACCCTTAAACCGGCCCCTGAAAACAATTTGGAAGATTTTGATCAATTTCAGTTTTTTAGAAAAAACGAATTTTTAACTAGTACTATTAAAATTAATCGGTTTTAAGCTATTTTGACGGTTTTCTAATCTTTGTTTAACATAATTGAACTCTAATAAGATGATAAAAAAGGTGTTTTTTGAAAAAGAAATAAGAAAAGCAATTTCGGACTTTTTGACCAAAAATGGCCACCGGAAGGGTTTTGGTGGGGATTTTGGAATGGCTCCCCTTCTAAAAATGTTTATAAATACATTGTCTACATACACACCAACTTTCATGCTTTTATCACAAAATGCAGTTTCCGGCTATATTTTGGACCATAGCCCCTCTACTATATACATGCATAGTACATACTACACATCTCATACTAAATAAATTACTTGACACTATTATCTTACAGTTCGAAATAAAGTAATTTAATATTTAATTTGATACAAATACAAATGTGGCGACCAGCAGCAGGCTCTGGACCCAACTGGGCTGGTCCTAGTCAAATTAAAAACTCCAATGAAGATCAATGGACCTCTTAAAGCTACAAATTTGAAAAGTATGGAACTTAAATGTGTTTAAATATAAATGAAGTAATATGTATTTTTAATTACTTATTCAAATTAAATTTTGCTATCACATTCAATATTTTTTTCACGCAATTGCATTCGATCCTATTACAAAGCATACAACATATGCAAAAAAAAAAAAAAATATTTAAATCAAAACTTGGTCAAATAAACTGCTTGAGACTAGCATCTTACTGGTGTATTTATCGATTAATTATTTATTTTTTTTATAGGGAAAACATGCAATGGGTGTGTGAAACCAGATCTGTGCATTCTTTTAGCATAGAAAAAGTTCCAAATTAAAATATATAAAAATATATACACTGGCGGGAAAAAAAATCCCAACACCAATAAAAAATTTCTGTAGAGTAATGAAATTCTGGTAATGCAATTGTCTAGTTAACATGTTTAATTGATTAAATGTACAAGATCACTGGCTAATTTAAGCGCAAGAAAATGCTGTGCAAATGTGAAATTATGTTAATTTAGTAGAGGGTGTTACCTCCAGAATTTTGAAGGCAAGCCTGCAAGCGTGCATGCATTATGTCATACAGGTGCCGAATGTCACTTTGTAGCATGGAGTTCCATTCTTGTTGCACTTGTTGTGTCAATACTAGGACTGTCATTACTGACTGTGGATGATGCTTGCGGTGCCATCCAATGATATCCCACGTTATCAATTGGAGACATACCTGGTGATTCTGCAGGTCATGGTAACATGTTAGAACTCTATAGAGTACATTGCGTTACAGCAGCGATGTGAGGGCGAGCGATATCCTGTTGGAAAACGCCCCCTTGAATGCTACTCATGAAGCGCTGTACTACTGGTTAAATTACCAGACTGACGACAAATTTTCAGTCAGTGAGTTTAGGATAACCACAAGAATGCCCCTGCTGTCGTAGAAATTTGCTCCAGAGACCATAACTCCAGGTGTGGGTCTTGTGTGTCTAGGCCGTAGACCACTTGGATGCAGGCGGTCCCCTGGCCTCCTTCTGACCAATATACAGCCACCACTGGCACTACGGCAGAATCTGTTTTCATCAAAAATTACAACAGATCTCCACTCCGACCTCCAGTGAGCTCTGTCGTGGCATCACTGCCGTCGGAAAATGCAATGGTTTGTAGTCAATGGAATACCGGCTGCAGGTTGCCTGGCTCGGAGCTGTCCTTGAAGTAAACAGTTACTTACGGTTCCTTGGGTCACGACAGTACCAACTGCAGCTCGAATTTCAACCGCAGATGCAGTACGATGCGCCACAGCTGTACGCAAGATTCGGCGATCTTCCTTCTCAGTCGTGCCACGTGGCAGCTCCGAACTCGATCTTCTTGAGATAGTACCATCCCTTGCCCATAGCTTCCAATAATCATGCATGGTGGAAACATTCCCACCCAAGTCTTTCTGCAATATCGTGAAATGAAAATCCACCTTCTCGTAGCCAAATTATACGACCTCGTTTAAACTCGGTGAGCTGTTGATAATGGCTTTCTTCGTCTTCTTAAAGGCATTCCTATCTAACATGAACGCAATTCGTCAAATTTCACGGAAAAATAATACACACAAGCTTCAAAACACGCTTTTAAAACAAGCCTTATTTGCATACTCTGAGTGACGCCAGCTGCGCCACACTAATGCGCGGAACTCGAAATTTCAATCGATGTCATCTTTCCGTTGTATAAACACGCCTACCAAATTTCGTTTATCTAACACAAGTCTTTCTTGGTGTTGGGATTTTTTTTTCCGCCAGTGTATATCTGTGGCTTGGTTCTAAAAGGGCCAATGTCAATTTTTTCACATTCTGTGTTATTTACATCAAAAGTTTTCAATTTAGTAAAACTCTAATTCTACAAAGGCCAATGTCTAATATCAAATTAAAATTGGTTGTATTGTTGCAGTAAGCTTTAAATCCAAAAAGGGCCAATGTCATAATATTTACATAAAATAGTAACAAGTTAAAAAATTTCATATGATAAAATAACGTTTCTTTACACAAACAATAAACAAATACCAAAAAATAATAATGGAAATCTTAATATAAGAAAGTTATAGCATTCTAAAAAATCTCAAATATCTTTCATCGCCTTTTTCTCGAAACTAACATTTTTGACTTAGGCCCTTTTAGAACCAAGCCCACAGATATGTATATATTTATCTAGCTTTTTTATTTCTTTTGGGAGTTAAAAAATGCGCTAAAATTAGCACAAAGACAGCCTGGAGTGTTAATGTATTGATTTCTTAAAGACCCCCCCCCCCTCCAACGACGGACCTAGTTTTCGAGAGTTGCAATCAACTCTCAATTAGGGATGGACTGGATATCCGGTAACTAACCAATATCCGGCCTATCCAGTTGATATTTTAAGTATCCGGTACTTCCGGATATCTTATCCGGAAGATTTTTGCAGGATATCCGGCATAGTATCCAGTATTGATGTGGGAGATATCCGGAATTGATGTGAGGGTTATCCAGTATGATGTGAGGACCTAATTGAATATTTTCATTTTTACAAAAATCCCAGTTAAAAATTTCATTGTTTGATAAACCTTTTAAGTGATGTAATTACTTTTCATCTTTCCTTTTTACCAATTTTTGCTTCTAAAACAAAAATTATGTTATTCCTCCGACTTTGTACTGGACATGGAAGCATTCTGCATATTTGATTTTTCACAATTTACAGATAAAATATGATTGTCTTCAGCTTTTCAAAAATATTTTAGTTAAAATATTTAGAAAGAAAAAGCTACAAACCTTCAAGGATTAATGTGCGACAAAAGGTTGAAAAAACTTACGATCATATCGTTAGTTCATAAAAATTAATCACAGCAGCTTTTAATATAAATTCTCAAATTATTTTATTTATTGAATTCTTTTATTTTTAGTTTTTGTACTTCTAACAAAAATTGCGATCTATGAACACCCAATGATGTTGTAATTACATATTTTTTACTTTGACACTATTATTGCTTTATTATAATTGAAAATAACATACAATAAATAACCTATCTAACATTGGCGAAAGTGTTCTTCTAGATAATGTAAACATCTGTCCCCATGAACTGTCGCAACTTAGCCATGCATTTTTTTTTTTTTTGAAAGAGAGTTTGAATGTGTGTAAAGAAATTTTGAACCTTGCACTTTGTTTCGTTCTTTCTTTTTCTAATTCCTTCCTTTTAGAAAAGATATTTCTCTGCTATTAGAATCTGTTCGGGTCTGTCACGCCGCTCCATAACTCCTCAAGAACATGTTGAGCATGACCCTCAATAACATTCAATCGAGTCTCAATAACTCGAAGCTTTATAAACTCAAATATACCGTAAAGTCAGGTTACTTGGACCCACAAGGAGGTTACTTGGGCCCACAGTAAATTGATAAAATCTGGGTTTGGTACTAGCATTAGAGACTGCAGAGTGCTTCTACCTAGAGGAAAAACGAGGAACTACGTGCAAGTCTTCAACTAATAAGTATCAAACCTAGATTTTATCTTTTACTGTAATGGGCTCAAGTAACCCCTTAGGGTCCAAGTAACCCGACTTTGCGGTACCTTTATTTCAAAGTTTTCATTTGGACCCAAATTCTTGAAAAGACAGTAGGAACTGCTTGTAACTCGAACTATCAATAACTCTAAGCTTTTAGCCAGTCCTTTGGGACTATGAGCTATTGAGACTCGACGGTATTTAAGATGTTAATTTGCATCTTTAGAAAGAGTGTATTTTGTTTTTTGGAATTTAAGTAAAACTTTAAGTTAATTATTTAGATATAAGTTTATTATTATTTTTTTTAAAGTGAACATGTTTAGAATAGTTTTTAATAGTAATAATAATATATCGATAATTTCAGCGAAAATGGTACAAATCAGTCCCAATACTTCAGAATTTTGGTAATTAATTTTAATATTTACCACCATTTAGTTGTATTTTTTTATTTGTTCTCCATCTAATTGTGTGTAACTAAGTAGTACTTATTTAGGCATAAGCCATTTATTTCTTTGGCAAAAGAAGGAAAAAATGATCTGCCCCAGCTTCAAATTGCTAGGACTTAAAATGCAATTTAAGATTAAGCTGAAATGCAACAACAAAATAATTTGCAATGCACAGCACAAAAAATGCTTCTGACACCCTTTCTGCTGATTTTTATGTATGTAAACAAAAAAAATCTTGGAAAATCACTTATTTATCTTTGTTCCTAGATTTTTTATGTTTCAAACTGTCCACTCCACTCTGTTACAAGCCTTTCAGAAATAAAATAAGCAATTTCATTTAATGTGATATTTTTTTTAAGAAGTACAAGTAATGTATCTTCTGTGATTACTTTGATACATTGAATTATATCAGTCAGCAACTAAGATAAGCCTAAAATTCTTTGCTGATGATAGTTACACTGAAGTGACAAAAGTCATGGGATAGCAATATGCAAATTTTCAGATGGCAGTAGCATCGCATAGAACAGGTATAAATGCGCAGTGCTTTTACAGAGCTTTCATTTCTGTTCAAGTTATTCATGTTAAGAGGTTTTAACGTGATGATGACCGCACGACGTGAATTAACAGACTTTGAACGCGGAATGTTAGTTGGAGCTAGACGCATGGGTCATGCCATTTCGGAAATCGTTAGAGAATTCAACATTCCCAGATCCACTGTGTCAAGAGTGTGCCGAGAGTATGAAATTTCAGGCATAACATCCCACCATGGACAGCGCAGTGGTCGACCGCCTGCACTTAAAGATCGAGACCGGCGACGTCTGCAAAGAGTCGTAAATTCTAACAGACAAGCAACACTGCGTCAAATCACCGTAGAAATCAATGTGGGACGTACAATGGACGTGTCTGCTAGAACTGTGCGGAGAAATTTGGATTTCTTGGGCTATTCCAGCAGAAGACCGACTCGAGTGCCTTTACTGACAGAACGACATCGCTTGCAGCGACTCTCGTGGGCACGTGAGCATATCGGTTGGTCCCTAGATGAATGGAAAACCGTGGCCTGGTCCGATGAGTCACGATTTCAGCTGGTAAGAGCCGATGGTAGGGTTCGAGTGTGGCGCAGACCCCACGAAGCCATGGACCCAAACTGTCAGCAAGGCACTGTTCAAGCTGGTGGTGGCTCCGTAATGGTGTGGGCTGTTTTTTCATGGCATGGACTTGGTCCTCTAGTGCGACTGGACCGAACATTGACTGGAAATGCTTATGTGCAACTACTTGGAGATCACTTGCAGCCATTCATGGACTTCATGTACCCAAACAACGATGGGATTTTTATGGATGACAATGCGCCATGTCACCGGGCCACAACTGTTCGCAATTGGTTTGAAGAAAATTCTGGACAATTCCAACGAATGATTTGGCCACCTAGATCGCCCGACATGAATCCCATTGAGCATTTATGGGACACCATCGAGAGGTCTGTTCGTGCCCAAAATCCTGCCCCATCAACGCTTTCACAATTATGGACGTCTATCGAGACAGCATGGCTCAATATTCCTGCAGAAGACTTCTAACGACTTGTTGAGTCCATGCCACGTCGAGTTGTTGCACTTCGCCGGGCAAAAGGAGGGCCGACACGATATTAAGAGGTATCCCATGACTTTTGTCACTTCAGTGTAATTTGCACTGTGGGATGTCCACCACTCTGTTACAGTCACTATTAATGGTGCAAAAAATATTTTTTCTTGAAATTGCTGACAGAATTAGTTTTAGGATGTTTAGTCCATTTTATACTTGTTCTGTAATTAACTTTTCTTTACGATTAGAAATATATTTTTCAAACCTCAATTGTCTCCTCTGTTACACAAAGTGGTCAAACTATTCAAAACCCTTAATGAATGACTCATATACAAGCCATGTACACTTTATTATGCACAAATAAACAGAGAATAATTTTTAAAACAACGATTTAGTTGGGGAAAATTACTTCATTTGATAAACTTAACTCGACAATTTCAGACATGATTTGCACCATTTTGGCTGGAATAACCCACAAATATAACATTTGCATCAAAGAATGTATCTTTATTTTTTAAAAAAGAAGTTGAATTTCGAGGTGATTGTTTAAGAATTAGTTTATTAATTTGTTTATAAAAAAGTGAATGTGTTTAGCATGACTCTTAATGTATTTAAAATGATAATTTGCTCCTTTTAAGAATGTGTATCCTCATTTTTTGGAACTAAAGTAAAATTTCAAGTTGATTATTTAAGTATAAATTTACTTATTGTTTTTTAAAAAGTGAACAACTTTAGCATAACTCTGAAAAATATATTTAAGCTGCTGATTTGAATCTTCAGAAAATATGTACCTTTGTTTTTTGGAGTTATATAAAATTTTTAATTGATTATTTGAGCATAAGTTTATTATTATTTTTTTTTTTTTTTAACACACTGGTCCTGTTTTAATAGTTTCTTCTTTTACTTATATGTTAGAAAAATTACATGCGTATTATTCTTAAAAAAAAGAATTTCAAAGCAAAATTTTGCTTTATATTATTGCAAAATTAGAGATAAGAAAATGTGTTACTTTGTAATGAAGTTTAAATTCATAAAATTTTAATAAAATATGTATTAATTTGAAAAAAAAAAAAATGTTTATCTGAGCTAATTTTTCTTTCTTTCTTTCTTTCTTTTTTTTCTTTTTTTGTAAATCAATTATCGTGTACATGATATTGGTGAAATATTTAATAACTGTATCATTTACATAGAAACTTATTGAAATGATATTGAAACAGAAAAGCTTTAAAATTTAAACTAAGAATAATTAACCCTTCACTGCACGATTTTTTATATTTTCATGAAAAAAATTATATGCTACCTTTAAATAGCCCCGAGTTCAGGAAAAATGAAAAAAAAAAAAAAAATAATCTTAAAAATTTGCACCAAAAATGATGTTTTAATTGTTTGTTCTATATATGGCACAAAGCACATAGCATATGCTTTGTATACCGATAAGTGTAATAATCTACAATGTGTTTTGTGCCATAAGTGGTATAAACAAATTTTCCACTAAGTGTATGTAAGCAATTTTAGAACAAAGGAAATAATGACTAAGCACACTCAGTGGCGTAATCTGGGGGGGCATAGGGGGGCAAGTGCCCCCCTACTTTTTTTGGTCCAGGGGCAGAGTTATTATTTTGCCCCCTCCCCCCCTAGTTTTTAAGTGAAAAAGAAATCAATTGTTTGTCAAATGATGCATACCTTATTTTCAAACAAGAAAAACTGTAATTTCCTAAATGTAACCATTGTAGGAAAAGACGGGACACAGAGACAGTCTCGGTACAAGAAAGCAACCTCTCTTCCTGATAGCGAGCCCCCACCCCCTTTTCCTCGGAAACTGCTTAAGCAATAAATAGGGTCTGATTTTATCCATAAGACCTCCCTAGACACACATGGTCAAACAAGGGGCTCTGAAAGGACAAAATCTATTTAATTTACGTTGCTTAAGGTATCTTTGAAAAAAGCAATTTGAACGAAAAATGATGATAAAATTGCATAATAAAACAATACTTGTAGTTGATACTTGAAAGTTGTTTGGCAAATTTAATTGATGTTTTTCTTTTTCAATTTCTTTTTATTATTTTTTAAAGAAACATTTACATGACATTTTTTAAAATAAATGTTACAGTACAGTCCCCCCTCCCTCCTCGACTCTGATTCAGATTAGCCCTCTCTCTGTTTTTACTCCCCCCCCCCTTTTTTTTTAAATTGCAACACTGACAATCCGCTGTAGTTATTTAGACGTAGCCGAAGCCCGGAACACAGCTCTGATTCCATTGATTCTACAGTTTAAGCTGACCTACGGTGGGCATGATTTCCTTGAGAGCCGACTCCCAAGTTGACGCTCAAGGTGGTCTTTCAGCTTTGACGGTGCCTTGGATCCTTGATGGTTTCGTGGAAGTCAGTCCCTTTAAAGTTGTGAGAAGGACTTGAAGCTTACCTTGGTATAAAGAGTTAAGATAGTGTTCTTTAACATCTGTCATTATTTATGGGAGCTATTGGCTATCATTAGTTTCTTCCACTATTATATGGATCAGACACCCAGGGAAGGCGTATGGGAATATCTAACTCTTTCCCACGATTTTTTCACTCAAGTTATGAATAACTGGACGCCGCATACAACAAAAATTTCTCATGAATGGAAAGGTACAGCTACTTGACTTTGTCGGACTACCTTTGTCGGGTTATTTCTATAGGTAATCCGGTAACCTTTAGTACTTTATTTATCGCTTCACAATATGTACAAGTGTTGTCGGATTGCCCTTGTCTGTTGTTGGATTATTCCTTAAGTTAATTTTTATTGCTTTACAATGCATGTGTGTGGTATACCGCAGAACTAGGAGGCGTGCATACACTGTTAAAAAAAACCTGAATTTTCAGGAAAATGTTTACTGATTTTAACAGTAAATTTCCGTTTTCGTTTAAAAACAGAACTTTTCCTTGAAAAAACGGAACTATTCCGTGAATTACCAAGTTGGAGAAACAAAAAACGGAATTTACCCGGTTTTGTGGTTGAAATATACCGAACGAGAGAGTTAGAGACAGTCTGAAGAGACTTGGCTCGTGCGCAGAAACGACGGAGTTTTCGGCAGCATAAATGATTCATAACTGAATCAAAGTGCGCAGCAAAAGTAACGCAAAGTCATCGAGAATTAATATGCATGTTTAAGCTTCTGTGAAAGCGACTTGTATTATTCGCATTAGCATGGAAAAGAGGACATCTGTGTCTCGTCGTTTGGATAGCTACTTTACAAAACATCACAGTCGAATGTTATTTAATCGTGTTCCTCAGGACGTTATTATGTGTGCCATTTTGTTGTCAAAATGCTCCGTCGAAGAGCGTTGACTATTGTTATAGCATTCGAAGAAGAATTATTCCAGGATTCTGCGTAGTTAATCAAATTGACTGGAAAAATAATTTGGATCTTTTCATGTGATTATTCGGTATCCAGCATTTCCTACATTTTTTTCCTCAACATTTTTAAGAAGACTTCGTTTATCGCAATGGATAGAATCAAAATGGGCAACAAAAGGGCGTGTTAGTATAATTTAAAATCTACTCGCTCTATTGTTGCCTTTTTTGAGCAACAAAAATTGAAAATTTTTATTTAAGAGGTAAGAATTTTTATTTTTGTTACTGCTATTTTTATTTTAATCTGACTCCAGACTTAACAGTTAGTTATTTCACGATGTAAACCAATTGTGCATTTTAGTAGTTGCATGTATAAACTTACTGGTGCTGAGGGTTGGTAAAATTTAGTGAAATGATTTTTGTAATTTTATATCAAGATTTAAAAGCTTAGTTTCAAAACTTAGCTTTTTTACTTTATGACTTTACTTCGTTAATGTGACGAAATTAATGTTGTCAAAACTACGAAAATGATTGTCAATTTGACGATACTAGGATAAAGAAATATTTCGCTACATTTGACGAAATTCATCCCCAAAAAAATGACGAAATGTTCGCTCGGGGTATATTCTTGGAAGTGATTTCATCAAAAACAAAGAAAATTCGTTAATTTTGAGAGTGCATTTCTGAAAGTGTTGATCACTATGAACACCATAACGTAAATATAAATGAAAATAGAGGAAATCAGTAACAATACAGGATTTTTTTTTAAGGAACCACGAATGTTTCAAATTCAGAAAGGAAAAAAAGAACTTTCGGAAGAACTTAATTTTTATTCAAACATAAGAGAAAATATTTTTAAAAGAATGCACCTTGTTAATACTTTTTAATTTTTTGAAGTTATGCGCTCAGAAATACTATGCATTGATCATTCCATCTTCAAAATATTTGAGTATTTTATGCGAGATTGATGTAATCTTTTCAAAAAAATCATGTTATTTTAATGAACTAAAATTTTTAATGAAAAAAAAAAAAGCCAATTCTTGTATTGCTTTAGTATTTTTTTTAAAGGCAAGATGTTTAAAAGTTTGAAGTATATGAGCGGATATTTTCAAACTTTTTCTAAAAAACAAAATTCGTAAGAGTTTTAAGTTTACATTTTTGCTCATCATTTTGTCTTATATAATTTTCCGGTGAGCTAGTTTACGCTCCTTTTTTAATTGCTCTATTTTTCTGTTTCTCATTTTCCCATATTTTAATCACCCACATTTTTACGTTATAGGCTTATACCTATACGCTTATACTTATATATGCAAGATGGAAAATTATTGAAATTTTGCAAAATAAACAAGCGCTTTTATAGCAGCTTAATATTAATAGCAAATAATATATGAAAGTTTAATAAATTAGTCCTTTAAGTGGCGCAAAATGTGTAGATTGGAAAAAACAACAAATGAACAAATTGAAATTTTAAGAAACTTTAGAGAAACATTTGAAAATTTATGAAACAATATAAACATATAAAAAGAACCAACGAAAAAGATAAGGCAGCACATTACCCATGTTTGTTCTTTTTATATGTTTATATTGTTTCGCAAATTTTCAAATGTTTCTTAAAATTTCAATTTGTGCATTTGTTGTTCTACACAATCTACGCATTTTGCAACCCTTAAAGGACTAATTTATTGAACTTCCATAGATAATTTGCTATTGATATTAAGCTGCTATAAAAGCGCTTGTTAATATGCAAAATTTAAATAATTTTCCATCTTGCATGTATACATATAAGTCAAAGCGTATAGGTATAAGCCTATAACGTATAAGCGGGGATAATGAGAACCAAAAAATGAAGAACGGAGAATTACGAAATGAAAAAATGCCTAACGGAAAAATGACGAACGCTCCGTTCGTCATTTTTCCGTAAAATCACGGAAATATAATTAACGAAACGGAAACACTCCGGCAACTCAGCTGCCGTATATTTTTTTCGTTATTTTCAGGAAATTCTTTTAACAGTGTAGACTATCTGTCTCCGGTTAATTAGCAAATAGAATGTCTAGTCTATCTGAGCATCTGTCATAGCAACATATATCCCACCAATAGAAAAAATTGTCCCTAAAAAGATGCACGCCTACACCTTGAGCCCCTGTTAGTTAGGATACACTGATGAAACTAATTTTGAATTTTTATTGGAAAAAAGAGTCCACTTGTTGATTCGGTTCTACAAGGATACAGGGCACGTCAAGCCACTAGTCAATACTAGAGTTTAGAGTTGCAGTGTCAGAAGATCCATCTCCAGTTTCCTCCAAGTTTGGCAAAGATAAAAAGTTATGAAGTAGAAGAGAATAGATCTCTAACAAATAGGTAAATCTTTCTACTTTTATCTCTTAACATTTTCTCTAAATATTTACAGTCACGAAAAATAAATTACAACAAAGTATTAAAAATGGTCAAGGAAACAAAGAGTATCTTAAAAAATCTTAGAACAGATCAAGAGTTTGAAAATTTGTGGAAAACTACTTCCGATCTTTCTACAGCTATGGGATTTAAACCTCCTCGCACATTCAAAGACACGAAGCGTGTGCCCCAGAAATTAGGAGGCGGAGATAAACAATCTACAACTACTCCGAAAGACCACTATAGAATCGAAAATTATTTTAAAGTTTTAGATGTAATTATTAATGAAATTGAGCAAAGATTCAAAGAAAACGACCTCTACATCCTTGTGGCGTTTTCAGATGTCTTGACAGAAAATGAACCTAAAATCCAAAGTTTGGAACTGATTTCCAATTTGTACGGTTTAAATTTAGAAGAAATCAAAGCTGAAGTTAAAATTTTTAATCGCATATTTAAAAGCTCAACAGAGACGGATAACTTGGAAAACAGAATCAAATACATTAAGCAACACGATATAAGAAATGGATTTATAAGTCTTCATACATTGTATAAAACTTTCTTATGCATACCAATGAACACCGCATCATGTGAAAGAAGCTTTTCTTCATTAAAAAGACTCAAAACGTATCTGCGCTGCACAACAGGGCAAGAAAGATCATCAGACCTTGCGTCATTGAACATTGAAAGTGACATTATAATAGATAAAGATGCTGTCATCAATGCATTTTCTTCAAAGGCAGAGATGAAAGGAAGGCGCCTTACCCTTCATTAATGCTTGGTTGAATATGTTTTTTTTTGTCAGATTTATACTTGTTTTCATGGTTAATATATTTAATTTGTAAATTTAAACTAATTTTTATTTCCTTTTTGCTGTTCGGTAATACATGTAACTTTTGATTACACATTTTATTTTATAGCTTTTGATTTTCCTGACTTGTTGCGCTCGTTATGACTCAGTGTACGTAAATTTGATTCTTAGAGCAGAGATTTTTTGTATAGCATGGATTAAAAAACCAGTAAGAACTGAGATTGATTTTAGAAATCGATAAGATTTCAAGACCTACCTGTTGAAAAAAAAAATGGAAAGAATAAATTTTTAGTTTAGTACTATACGGAATGGTTGTTGCCAAACATGAGTTTTTCAGTGCAATAAATTTTATTGGTGGAAATACAGTTTCGATTCGACGAGTCATTTCACATTCTATGTTTATCACCCAGCTTTCCATTTTTTTAAAATCTTAATTGATTCATCTTTAACGCATTAAAGATGTTGGTTTCGAATCCTTGTGAAAGAATTTTTCTTCCAAATGTTACCATTGCTAATAAGACCATTTTGCTCCGAACAATGGTTAAATCAATATCGCTTTTACTAATTTATGTTTCCTGAATTCATTAAGATTAGTAAATGTACTTCCAGAAGTTGACCGAATGAATGAACAATGCCTATTTCACATGTGAAATTTTAGCAACTAATCCCTCTGTAGGTTTTCTTTAAGATGTACTCTCAGTAACAGAGAGTAATATGTACTCTTCTCGTCTCTGGTGCCTTGTTCTGTTTTTTAAACATTTAACATATACATTTTGTAAAAAGTTTTTCGATTTTTTGATTTTATTATTATCATCATCATCATTATTATTATTATTACTATTTGTTTATTTATTTATTTTTATTATGATTATTATTATTATTATTATTATCTTTTTTTTTTTTTTTTTGAAAAATTACATTTTGCATTATTTTAATTGTAAAAAGAAAACCCTTACAAAAAGTTTGCCCCCCCCCCCCCCCCCCCACTTTTCGAGGCCAAATTACGCCTATGAGCACACTTGTAACGGAAATGCAGACACTCTTTCTTTTAAAAGCAAGAACTGTAATACCTAGACTAGTGCAACTAACTAGTGCATAAAAAACCACACTAAAATGTTATAGCAATGTCCAAGAAGGGGCACAAAGCTCAGTTTAACTGCATTTAAAAATCATAGGAATATATGAGGGTTTATTTGGTTTGTGCCAGATCTGGCACACCGTGCAGTGAAGGGTTAAAAGTTTAAACTTTTTAGAATAAAAAATAAGCGAACATGCAATGTAATTGTAATGCTGGATATCCGCAGGATATCCGGCGTCACAATTCCGGATATCTGGTATGCAGCTTGTGATGAGCCACCGGATATCCAATATCCAGCAAAATCACTATCCGGTCCATCCCTACTCTCAATCATTTCAAACTAATATTCTATCTCAAATAACACTCCTTTATTACCTAGCCCCAAATAGACTTCATCATTTTACAGTAAATAAATAATTACAAAATTTAAAAAGTGTGAAGTTGGCTAAAAGTCAATACTAATTATTATTGTTGTAAGTTTAAAAAAATCTGCATGTGCGAGAGGACACACACGACTTTCTTACTGCAAATAACTCAACAAATTGGGGGTAAAAACAAAACAACATTTTCGACACAGGGTTGCCACAGGAAAAATTCATTAAAAAAGTAGCAAAAATAGCTAAAAACGTATAAAAAAGTTGCAATGAAGTGGTCCCAAAATTGAAAAAGTTGCAAAAAAAGTAGTCCCCAAAATTGAAAAAGTTTCAAGAAAACAGTATTCATGATCAGATAAATGAAGTAAGAAATAAATAGTACAGCGGAAAATTTAACATTTGTAAAAAGTCCCCATCTGTTTTGCTGATGAATTTAAACTAAATGTGCTATTACAAAAAAAAAACTTTTGCCAAAACTTTTTAAAAAAGGGAGCAATAATAATTTTTCCAGTGAGAAACTATAAAAAGCATTTTTTTAATAGTGTTGAAAAATTTCAGAAGGGATTTGAACCCTAAAAACCCACCCCTTCAATACGCCCGAACTACACATATTGGTTCTGCAACATGAGATAGTGTGAGGGAGGACTTGTGATGGAAGTCTGAAGTGGAGAATTAGAGCTCTTAATCATAATGTTAACTAATACTTTGTTCCCTGACAAAAATGAGAAATATAATGCTAATATTACAAAACTTGACAACATTGAAACAAAATCAGTGATTCAGTATATTTTGTGACAAGTGAAGAATCATGCTTAAAATGAATTGTGGAGTTTTTTTCTTAATTTTTAAATGAAAGTTTCAGTAAAAATGAGAATAAAAAAACAACTCCGAAAAATTGTGCAAAAGGATTCTCGTTTTTCGCAAGGTAGAAGATCACACAAACTTGAAAATTGCACATAAATGAGCTCTTTAAAATAAAGAAAAACTTTAAACAATACACCTCTTATATATCTGTTTAATTATATCACTTTGCATAATTTTCCTCTACTTAATCATAAATTCTAAAAATATTAATCAATGAGTTACTTCAAGTTTCACACATTTCAACTGTTCAACTGGAAGCTTATGCAAAAACTACCACTTAAAAAAAATTAATAAAATAAAATGAAAAAGAAGCTGATTAAGGTTTTAAGTGAAAAAATACTAATTGCAAGAAAAAATTAACAATTAAAAGCTCATTTGCTAAATATTTAGTACACTTCCCACAAAAAAGTAATTACAATCGATAAAAAATAAAAGTCAAGTTTGAAAAAAAAAAGAACTATGGATATAACATGCTTCAGTTAGCTTATGTTAAAATAGCTGTTAAATTCTAAAATAATTGAAATTACAAGATGTGCACAATTATTGAAATCTCTAACAGTGTAGAATTTTGGGCGAAGCTCGTGCTTGATGTCTAAGTTCCTAAAAATAAATGTTTACTTAATCAGCTGTTTATTATTAAAATTCAGTTCAAAGAAAGTCTTAAATAAGCCAGTTCCTTTAATCTACTAAACTTTGAGCCGATTTTCCCCCAATATATATCAAATAGAGAGATCCACCCCCCTTTCTCAGTAGCTATGGCTATTAAGCAAATCACTTTTTGCCGAAAGCTAAAGTAGCGAAAAGGTTATTCCAAAATTTAAGCTCCTCCCTGATTGCTATTTAAAAAATAATAGTCGATCAGTACATAATAAAAGGCAAAGGAATGTTTTTTTAGGTGACAAAGAAATAAGAATAAAAAATAATGGGTTTCAAATTAATAAATAAAATCAAATGGGGCGAAAAAAATCAGGATTCTCAAATGAAAACTTGCTTTGGAAAAAAAAAGTCTCCAAAAAAGTAGCTTCAGTGAAAATAAGTTGCTTTTAAACCTGTTTGTGCTCAAAAAAAGTCTCCAAAGTCGCTTAGAGCCAAAAAAGAGCAGCATTTAAGTAGCCTGTGGCAACCCTGCGACATGAGCTATACGAAACCTAGTGTCAAGTGCTCTAACACCATTGAAAAGGATTCGACTATTCTATTGTGGTCAATCTGGATGGAATAAAAATTCTTTAACAGAAACATTTCTAAGCTGAAATGTGAAAATCTTGACATTGAAAATAAAATATTAATAACATTTAACAATTTAAGTGACTAAAAATATCGTTAAACATTTAACTAGAAAAATGTAGGAATAGCTCTGAATTTTAACTACTGCTTATAAAACCAAACTACTACTCGTCAAATACTACTCATAAAAAGTTTTCAGATTTACTTAAATTCCTATTGAGCGTAACGTCCGGTTTTTCGTGTAGCCAAAAATCGGAGTATGACAAATATTTAATTTTGGAACATCGGGTACATTTTTATTTCCTTTTATCTCAAAGTTATTTCGAGTTCAATAGCCCCTTGAATACACCATTGTGTTTTGGAAAAAAAAAATATTTTAAATATCAAAGTTAAAGTAGATCTAAATATCTCTCGAATTTGCATTTGTTAAATAATTAATCACACTTTTTTGCCTGTCAAAATATGACAACAGGGTACTGATTATATTTCTGAATTGAAGTACAAAGTGGAGGATATTCTCCTTAACATCGGAAACTGAAATCTTTCCCGGAAAACCAACAAATCCGGATTAGTAAAAAGGCATTAAATTTAATATGAAATACAAAAGCATTGTCCAAAGGTCTTTTTTTTTATAAAAAAACTCGTGTTTGAAGCAAAGAGGAGATAATCGTGTGATTATGGTCAAATTGTTACTTTTTGAAATTGAAAAGTTTCCCTAAACTGTTGTCTATAATATGTAAATATTACGCACAAGTAAATAACATGCAAATATGCTTACCGTATTTTTTTATGTACAATAACATAAAGCAGTCGAATCACCACGAACAATTATTAAAGTACTAAAATTCATTGTACGTAGTAAAGTACTAAAATTCATTGTACGTAGTAAAGTACTAAAATTCATTGTGCGTAGAGAAAATCCTACATAGTATTGATTCAACGAAAGGAAGAAACTTGTTTAAGAGCAGAAGATTTGCTTATAATCTTATAGACATGCTGAAATAGCTTACACGGCACCTCATTCGGAAGAAAAGTGCTGATGCATGCATTAACATCCTATGTTTCCTGAGTAAAAGATTAAGCTTTTGAATAGCTTGTTTAGACACCCAACAAGGCAATAATTTTTCCTTAATGATTTGTCAGTGAGACGGATTGCTTGTCTCAATGAGCGATATAATTTCATCGCCAGAGTTCGTTTTTGTTAACTTTTTAGTTTTTATTTTCTTCAATTAGAGGATGAAAATATTATCTTTTAAGACTAAAAAGTGTTTTTGTCCCCTGTAGATTGATTCTGAAATAGTTGGAAATGAATGTAAACATTGCATCACGGTTATGACGTCACTCGAGCATTTTTGTGTCATAGGAACTGGTTATTTTGAACCGAGTCATTCCGTTCCTATTTAATCGCGGTTATGAGATTTTTTAGAAAGTTTCTTGTGGTTTGGCAACTGAAAACTAATTTGCATGTTAGGTTGTTTTGGAACGCACATGGGAGCATAAAAGGCTCTAGCAAAGCTTTTTCGCTCTCTGCTCTTCTCTCTTCGTTTCCCCGTGTGTGTTGTTCCGTGTTGTCTCTGTGTCGTCTATGATGCAATGTACGTGTATTTTACGTGTGTGGTGCGTGTTTAAATAGGTTTAGGCCTATTCTATATGTAGAACTGTTGACGTCAAAATGTTCTTTTGTACCTGTAATTCACGTTGTTAAATGTCTTATTTGAATTTTTAAAACCCGGATGACAACAATATGTTTGTCTTAAGTAAACTTTAAAAGTTAATAAAATTGGATATTTTCACTTGAGAACTTTTTTCCATTAATTATTCCTGCTTCGTGACTTCAGTAAAATGACCATCTGCAACTACCACTCTGCAAGAAGGGATACAAACTATTTCTTCCTCATATCCCCTAGTTTTAATAAAAAGTTCAATTTTATTTTTTTATTTGGATTTTTATTTAATTTTTTTTGCAGCTTTTTTGGTCGGTAGAGCACCCCCCAGACGGGTGACACCCTTTCCGGACTGCTCCACTCGCTCCCCCCTTCCCCCATAGCGAAGCTACTAACAAAAGTATACTGCATATCATACATTTCTCTCCGCCTTGCCCTATCTTTCCGCACTAGGTTTTACAGTTTAAATAAATATCAAGACGGAAATAGCTGTTGTGCTCATTAGGATACCTTGTTTTGCATTGTTTTTCCCAGAGTAAAATGCCAAAACTAATCAATTATCATTGGCATCATTACATATATTTTTTATTTCAAAATAATATCTTCTGCAAGAAATATGGCCTCAAAATTTCAAAATTTTAAGACAAAACACTAAACTGTTTATTAGTTTTAGTTGGATAGTAAAAGATCATATTTTTGTGTAAGGAGATGTCAACTTTGATGAAATTTGGTGTTCAGACCTCAAAAGGTCATTTAGGTATTCTATTATAGGTCAATATTATTTTAGGTCAGTTGTGTATCCTTGGGGAGGGCAAAAATGCCTCCTTTGGTACTTGGAAGGGGTATAAATTCAGCACAATAGCAGATAATTTTGATTTTTTTTATATAAGAGTTTTCATTTTAGATCTCAAGTGTAAGCAGATCACATTTCATTTCAGCTTGATCCATCTATCCAGGAATAGAAAATCAAAAATCAATTTTGGAAGTAATTTCAGAATAGCTTAAATCGTATTTTGGAACAGTAATTTGTGGTTTGGGAACAGGTCCAAAAAACATATTAATATGCTTCATTAGACATTACTTTTTACAGAAATGGTATAAATTAGCAATATATCTTCCTCTCTTTTTATGCATATAAACATATATATTCACTTCAGAAACTTTTCATTATCCAAGAAATTGGGTTATAATTTCAAAAAGTTCCTATCAATGCTTAGTAAAAGATAATAGCACCTATGCAAGCATTTCTCAATCTTTTGGAATTACAAAGTTAGTAAAATATGCTTTGTTGCTGCTAGAGCAAAAATTTTCCTGAAGGAAGGATTTAATTTATTTATACAGGAAGATTTATGCATTAAAACAACAAATAATTTAATAATACACTGAAACATCGTTTACATGTTTCTTTTTATACGTTTTTATTATTTAAACATTTTTTTAAATCGGTCCCGACAGAGTTCAATACTTAATAAGGTATACCCATTATATGTTTTTTCATTTCAAAAACCTATAAACGGTGCTTCACTGTAAGATCAAATAAAAACAAATGTGCTTTTTAAAACTTAAATAGCTTAGGCTAACATAACTGAGTTATAAAAAAACTGAAATACCTAGGCCAGCATTCACCTGTGTCTCTGCTGTATGATGGCTTTAAAACTAGATTGCCCAAGCAGAAATTTTGACTGCATTTTATTTTTAATAAGAAAGAAAAATATAAACGTAATGACACAATATCTTAGAATCTTGTGATTTTTTATACACCATATAAATGGGTTTTTCAATAACTATAGCTACCTTCCCCACTCCCTTTCTTTCATTTCAGGTACGTATATACATGTTTTACAAGATGACTGCTTGGGCAATCTAGTGTTTAGTCAGAAGTGTGTTTACTGATTTTAATTGTATTTTAATATTTTATTGTGGACTTTTAGTCATAGTACTAATAAACAAAGTTAATTTTAATTACTCAAGTGGTTATTTCTGCCTGCTCTTCAAACTTAAGAGATGCACTGACGTACTCTGCTGAAAGGTTAAGACTGACTGGATACTAATGTCGCCACAACACCCCCCCCCTCCCCATCTGGCAAGAGAGAAGAGACACAGACCTGTGTCAACCTACGTAATATGGGTTTTTCTTTTTCCTTTTTTTTTCAGATCATATATATCTTCTATGAGAAGCTCAGTAGCAGAAACTGTGACACTGCGAGAAATGGGGCAGATTCTTGAAAGAGTCTGCAGAGTCCCCTTCCCCCTACGTCAATAACTCGAATGCTTTTCACATTGACAGCACAAGAAAAAATAATTGATAGTACCCCAAAACAGACCCTCTAGGGGGTAAAGTATAAATACGACGTTAAAAAGCACAAACACGCAGGGTTAAAAAAATTTTTAAATGCAGTATCCCTGTGTATTTGTGCTTTTTAAATGTTGTATTTATACTTTACATTTATTGCATAAAGATACATACTTCCTCTAGTGGGTTTTCCACATAAATCCCGCAAGTAGTATCACGAGAAATGCGTTAGTTAGACAGCCAACGATAAAGATAATTGTGAGTGCCTTTTCGACAGTCAAACAAAGAAATTTGTTCTCATTTGGAAGAATTTAAGAATGATTAATGCACATATATTGTGATTGATCTCAATTATCAATGTTAGAAGCTTATTATGATTATTTATAAATGTCTTTTTAGGTCTTAAAATATTAGGCTTCATTATCTTACTGTGTAGTATAATAATGCCTAAAGACAAGATTTTTTAAACCTTTAATTTCATGTTTAATTTTGGCAAAAAGAGGCTATTTTTTGCAAGATTCTTATAGTATATTATAAATTATTGATTTGGATACATAGTTTTTGTTTTATTTCAAATCTCTCTTAGTTAGGCCTCATTACCCGCACCTACCTTAAACATGGAATGGTACTTTTTAGTTCTTTTTAATAATATCTGAATAAGATTTATTTATTTTTTATCATTATTTATTTATTTATTTTTGCAAATCTTATATAAAAAATAAATATCCAAAATATCAAAATATTTTGATATTTTCAAACTAATTATCGGATATATATAGTGACATATATCGACTGATATGTCGGTTTGCTAGGGAAGCTCAATAGGAAATACAGAAAAACAATAAAAAATGTGTTTTAAAGCAAAAGAAACTTACCTCCATCTCATCAAATTTCCTTTTACAGCCAGACGTTGATCCAAAAAAATCTGACATCTTTATACAGGTAGACTGTTTCAGAACTATAAAAATTAAATACATATTGATGGTTAAAATATATAAAAAATAAATAACATTTTTTAAGCAAATCAAGCACATACAAACAGACCAATATTAATTTCATTAAAGCTCTCTTATTCTATTTCTTTACATAATTTCCTGATACAAATAATCCATTGAAATGGACATTTTATTTTTGTCTCCTACTGTAACCAATTTTGTTGTAACTAACAAGAACTTTCATGGTCAGAAATAACATTTTAGATTCTAGAATTTCTCAATAACTTTTTATTTACCAATTATAGAAAACAGTAATTGAGAAATCTGAAATTTTAATCTCCAATGATAAATAAAAATGAAACTATGTTTGATATCAACATTCAAGATCTTAGAGATGAAAACATTAACGTTTGTAATTAAAAAAATTTTAAAAGATAGCAATGGAAAGAGCATTGTATAACATGTGTTTGGACACCTAAACTATTTGCCCTCGTGCTCCATGAGCTGAGGATCAATATGGAACTTGATGAGGGTATTTCAAACTAGACTATCTGTAGTTTCACAAACAAGTGACAGGCTTATGGGCAGATGTCCTGGAGGCTCATAAAGTGCACCTCAAGATGAGAAAATTGCATGCGGTAACGACATATCCAGTTAGATGTACTCGAGTATTATGCTTTGTCATACACAAATTTGCATGGACATTATATATTCTACTATGCCCCTCTCAAATTGAATCTCAATAATCACAGTTGTGCCAACCCTGGGAGAAGGTCTAAACCCGAATGTGTTGGTTGAATTGAAAATGGAATAGTTCATTTTACTGTTTTGAAATATGTATTGTGTGCTTAAAAAGAAATTGCATACTTCAGTCACTTGTTTGTGAAAAGACACACATTCTAGTTTGAAATACACCTATCAAGTTCTCTGTTGACCCTCAGTGCACAGAGATATAAAATCACAAGGTGTACACAACGAACTGGATTCATCGTTAACACATGCACTTTTCTCATCTTGAAGTTCACTTTATGAGCCTCCAAGACATTTGCCCATAGGTCCGTCACTTATTTGTGAAAATAAACCTACTCTAGTTTAAAATACCCTCATCAAGTTCCTTGTTGACCGTCGGTGCACAGAGACATAAGATCACGAACTTTTTTGCTTCTCTACGTACAAAAAGGGCCATTTTTTGTCACCACTGAGGATTAGCATTGCAACTAATGATCGATTTAAGTAATATATATATATATATATATATATATATATATATACTAGCTGACCCAGCCACGCATTACTGTGGCTAAGGTATGATTTAGTTAAAAATTTTATATACTGAGCGAACTACCATACTACCTACAGTTATAAATGTGCAAATTGTCGTCCAAGAATACATTTGTATTTACTAAGGAAAAAAATAAAAAATAAGCTATAATAGTAATAATTTGAAAACTTATGAATGCAGAGAGGTATGTTTCGAAAATACAATTCTGAGCAAAATCACTCTTAATTTTAACATTACACAGGTAAAAGTTCACAAATTACAGTAAAACCTTTTTTTATTACAATACAATTGAAATACAAAATCACAAAAAAATGAATATTGTATAACTTAAAAACCCGACAAGGTACGATATTTACGAAACAGTCGAATTTTGAATTGAAACTATGAGGTGTATATTTATGTTACAAAGCAATGTGACGGTAAAAATTGTGTGTATAGAAATAATTTTACTCTTTGCACCATAAAACAGTACATTTTCCCTCCTAAGAATTTGTTTTCTGAATAGTAAATACCAAATGTATTGTTGAACGATAATTTGCAAATTTATTGCTGCAGATGGATACGCTTAGATAATACAATTCTGAACTAAATCACTAAAAATTAAAATATTACATAGGTAAAAGATCACATAATGCAGTGAGCCTTTCTTTGTCTAAACACACCTGACATAAAAATCACTAAACAATGTGAATATTTTATAACTCAAAGCTCAAAAAAGGTATGATATTTTTCACTAAAATAATTTTCATAAAAAAATATTTGTACCTAAACATGAGTGAAAAATATTTTTAAAACATACAAAATAGCATATGTTAAGTATCTAAACTGCTTTAATAAATTGAATTAAGTAAAGGAGAAGTAAGCAAATAATACTTTTCCGAATATTGATTTAATAAATACTTACACGCACAATTTAAATTAAGAGAATCGGGACGAATATGCCAGAAACCGATTCGACATCTTTGATCGTTACCACTATTGCTTTTTGCTTCCGAAGCAACTGACAACCCAGCAGCAGATTTTATCTTATAGAAGCCAAGAATACAGAAAAGCTGGTAGCTAAATAGATAATTTGCAATAAAAATTATATTGCGGTCCTAAATTGAGATAAAAACTATCCTATCATTTAAGTTGGACCAAACTGAAACTGCGTGCAAAATTTGGTTAAAATCGGTTCAGTAGCTGAGGAGTCCATAGGCCACAAACACAAGGACACGTAATTTTTATATATTAAGATAGTACTAACTAGGTTTCATGCGAAAATTGTTACTGATCCCCAGTGCAGGGAGCTAGGGGGCCTCAAACAAGACAATTTTTCACTATCTTTCCTTTCACCATCAGGGGCGGCAAAGTTTTGCTGCCCATGAAAGGATCCATCAATGGGCAGCTATAAAATTTAAAATATATTACGATTTGGACACTAAATGTGATGATGTAATCGCAAAAAATACTTTCCTTGATGTTCAACCCGCTCAGATAATCGAATTTTAAAAAAGGTCAATTTTAGAAAAACAAAGTCGAACTAAATTTTTACAGGTAATCAGAATTTTTTTTGGGGAAAAAGAAAAAATATGCATTTTCTAAAATCTTTAGAAGAAACCACCATAAAAATTTCAGGAAAATCAAAACTGGCGTATATCAGGACACCGATTTCTGTCTGGTTCTTATAAAAACTGCCTCTTAAGCCCTGCAGCTGTAAAACATTAAAACTAAGTATTTGGACAGTAGAACTACACAGTATGAAATCTTTGAATTTTTTTTATCAAAAATTTATGACAACCTAAAATTCAGGAAAAAAATTGCCCACCACAAGTTTTTTTCACAAGTTTATATGCATGTTATACAAAATATAATAAGCTCAAGAATGTCAAAAAAAATACTGAATAGTATTTACAACCAAAAGTAAACTCCAAAAATATTAGGCTTCCAGTGTGATAAAATTTTATGCAACCGTCAGATCATCACACTGTTTAGGACGGCCCGTCACAGATCAGGATGAAACTTGGTACATAAAGAGACTCAACCTAGTTATGAATGAAAACCATAGAAAAAAATGTTTCTTTCCCCTCATTCAAAAGTTATGAATTATTAATTATTCAAATTTTCATTAAAAAATGCCACACTTTGAGACTGTTAACCCTCCCTTTCTCAAAAACTATAAAAGATACAAGCTTAAAATTAGTCTTGTTTTAAAGCTCTTTTAACCTGCTTTTATTTGATGTGCAACTTGATGAAATTGGAATATAAAAAATTTAAAATTTAATTTAATTAAATTTTAAAATTTTAATTTCTCAAAAATGGACAATTTTAAAATTCTGAAAAAATTCACAAAATTACTTTATGTTGTTCTCTCAGATCTCACCAAGTTTCAGAATGGGATCTTGATGGGATCAGAAGATACAGGGAGGACAAGTTTAACCTATCTGAGAAAATATGGGTTTTTGCACTGAATAGTTAATTTTTTATCTATAAAAAAAGGTGACACAGTCCCGCCACTAATAAAATCACTGGATTATAAAATCAGCCGTTTTATAAAATCAAATATGGAAGAACAGAATCATTACTATATCAAAACATGTTAAAACCATCCTTTAATAAAATCATTAGCACTGTTTTATAAAATCAAGTTTTCGGAGATTATATGTTAAAAACCGGGAAAAAAAAGAAAACACGAAATGGATAAACACATTTTCACAATATGTTTCGATAATTGATAATTTTCCAAACATCAGAAGAGAAATCTGACTATGAATTGCAACAGAAATAATGAATTCTTGAGTTATGTCACACTAAGAAGTGGAAGAATCGGTCCCTGAAGATGAAGAAATCTCAGTCATAGTTGGTCATAGTGCCAAATTTGGCAATATCAGTTGATATCAGAAAAGCGCTTGCATTCATACTGTGCACTTTAGAGCATAGAGGAGACAATACTGAAAGTTACAAGAGCTTTTTTAAATTCTCAAATGTTCAATCTTTACTTTTAAATTCTGATTCTCAAACAACAATAAGTCAATATTTTAAAACCCTTGTATAATTTCAAAAATGTATTTTATACATATAAGTTAAATTCGAATTATGCTTTAATCAACTTAAAATAAAAAATAGATAATAGTAATTAATTTCTTTTTAATTTTTTTAAAACTTGAAAACATTTTCTTTTTGTAATTGAATACACGCTGGCTTATAAAATTCACTGCTTAATAAAGGGGCATTTCACGGTATTTGTGACATAGGGGTGTCCGTAACAAAACTTTTTAAAAGTTTAAATTTTTTATATGTATTGAAAAAGTACATTCTAAAGTATATGAATATCATATTGTTTTCATAGTTCACTTTATATTATATTTGTAATCGCACTCAGAACATTGAAAATGCAATTTCCACTGTTACGGACTCTACATTGAATTTTTATTTAAATCTGGTTTAAACCGATTTTTAAGCCAAAACTGGTACTTGAGACAAATAAAGTAAAGGCTCACTTCTAATATAGCTAACAATTTTAATCAAAAAGTGCGTTCTATAAAAATTTATGGATTGTGAAAATGATGACTGTAGAGTCTGTAACAATAATTGGAATAAAAGTTTAGTTTTTAAAGAAAAATTCAATGTAGAGTCCGTAACGGTGAAAATTGCATTTTCAATGTTCTGAGTGGATTACAAACATAATATAAAGTGAACTATGAAAACAATATGATATTCATATACTTTAGAATGTACTTTTTCAATATATATATAAAAATTTTAAAAAGTTTTGTTACGGACACCCCTATGTCACAAATACCGTGAAATGCCCCTAAAATCAAATATCCTCAGAACAAATTAGATTTTAATAAACGGCGGGCACTGTATTTGTAAGTGTTAGAATATTATAATTGAACACATTTAGAGATGTCATGCATTTTCATATTTGTTAACTATTTCATGCAAATAGTAGTTTTTTCTTTGATTAGTTCCTGAGAAATAACTAATTAATAAAAATATTAATAAAGACAATTAAAAAAATGAAGAAAGGAAATAAAAAAATTCTCAGAAGAGGTGAACTTAAAAATGGATAAACACTACAAAATTAGAGAACTAACAGTCAGCTACCCTTTTCATCCTCTTTACTGTTCAGCTTAAGAATGAAAGATAAAAATGAAACAGGCTGGAGGTGTATTAGATTAATATTTTTATTAATTAGTTATTTCTCAGGAACTAATCAAACAAAAAACTACTATTTGCATGAAATAGTTAACAAATATAAGAATTCATGACATCTCTAAAAATATTTAATTATAATATTCTAGCACTTAGAAATATTTCACCTTTTTTTATAGATAAAAAATTAACTATTCAGTGCAAAAACCCATATTTTCTCAGATATGTGAAACTTGTCCTCCCTGTATCTTCTGATCCCATCAAGATCCCATTCTGAAACTTGGTGAGATCTGAGAGAACCACATAAAGTAATTTTGTGAATTTTTTCAGAATTTTAAAATTGTCCGTTTTTGAGAAATTAAAATTTTAAAATTTAATTAAATTAAATTTTAAATTTTTTATATTCCAATTTCATCAAGTTGCACATCAAATTAAAGCAGGTTAAAAGAGCTTTAAAACAAGACTAATTTTAAGCTTGTATCTTTTATAGTTTTTGACAAAGGGAGGGTTAACAGTCTCAAAGTGTGGCATTTTTTAATGAAAATTTGAATAATTAATAATTTATAACTTTTGAACGAAGGGAAAGAAAAACTTTTTCTATGGTTTACATTCATAACTAGGTTAAATCTCTTCATGTACCAAGTTTCATCCAGATCTGTGACGGGCAGTCCTAAAATTGTACCAAATTGTGTTTCCGTAACCTAAACATTGCAACTTGTTTCACAAAACTGATCCAGCATTTTGGACCCCAATTTTTGTGGGTTCCTAGATCCTCCGGATTTGGATCTTGGAAGCTAAAAATTTGCACAGGTTCGTTTCATAGGTATGTCTATACCTCTGTAAAATATAATCTAAATCGCAGATGGTCGGGTGGGGATAATTTGAAAATTGGTCCAGTTGACTAGGAATGACTCCTATGCGTTAACAAAATCTACTAAAGAAATATGTTAATAATTAAAAATTTTAAGCTTAAACTTAATTTATTGAATTTCAGCATTCAAATATGTATTTAAAAATACATTAAACTTATAAATCTGATTCTAATCTAGTTACAGAGAAATTGCGATTGTTTATAAAAAATTTCAATTAGTGCACATGAGTTTAAGTACTTAGGTTTTTAAAAATAGTAAAGCTTTCTACAAAAGTATGCAATTGGGGGTGTTCAAAATATAGTGCAAAAAAATAACTTAAATGCAGTAAATGAGTTTTTCAAGTGAAGAACAGCTGAGGTGTAGTTTTTCTTCTCTTGACTACAGTGATGAAATGACTATACAAGAAAAAACTTTTCTTTAAATAAAAATTATCAAGTTGCCATATTTTTTGTTTATTGAAGAAACAAAATATGTTACATAAAATGTAATATTTAAAAAAAATTGCTAGTTTTGAATAATAAATGCCTATTATTTATTTATTATTTTTCAGTCTGGGATTTTTTTTATTTTTTCAAACATCATGCATATACAGAAATTATTTAAAAAGTTATTAGCTATTTTTTCTTTGAAATATTACATATTTGAAAGTTTTCTTTTGCGTTAGAAGTGGAACTGAAATTAGCTACTTCAGTAGGTGCACATTTCTTTTCATACCAACTATTACATAAGGAAATTTTAAGTAACAGCATTATTGAGAAATTCACTTTTTATTTAAAATATTTTTAGCTTTTCAGGAAAAAATATTATCAACTATTAATTGCAACTACTTAATATTTGTATTAATGCATTACTAATTTTTCAGTATGTATATATTGATTACATTTTCCCTTTCGCTTTAGCATACTTTTGGAGAGTTCAGCACTTTCGAACAGTTTAAGACAGTTTTAGACTGTAAAATCTACTAAATATTTTTAAAGGAGAATTATATCTTCTCTATTTTCTATCTTCTATTCTATCTTCTCATAGTTAAAAGTACGTTCAGCACGTGGCTTGAAAACAAAGGGACCAACAGAGCTTTGGGTTTTAAAATTTTCAGAATTGAACAGATTACGAAATTTTTATAACACAGCATACACTTTTCGAGCAATCGCTTTGATGAGAGTTTTAAGAATTGCAGTAAAACCTTCAAATAAGGGACTGAAACGGAGCCGGGAGTTTTGTCTGTTATTGGGAGGTGTCCGCTAGGGAGGATTACTTTTTGAGCATTTTGCTATTCCAGATTTTACTTATTAATTTAATGCAAAATTGTAATATTAAATATGTACCATTGCAATCATGTACTACGATACTTATAATTGCGCATCATTTATTATATCTCACTTGAACAAATCTCATTTTACCTTTGCACTTTTAAATGCTAGTGTGCATTTTCATTGCAATTCTTGAAATTAGCCCCACCCCCTTTCCCACTCCTCATATTTACCATATCTTCATATTAGAAGCATACAAGGGCGTATATAAGGGAGGGGCCGAGCCCCCCCCCCCCCCAAATCTGAAGAGATTTTTTCAAAAGTAGTTATTCAGTTGGGGTTTTTTCAAAAAAAAAAAATCCGGAATATTTTTACAAAATAAAGGTACTAATCATATTATTGTTTGGTTTTAGATTGCTCACCAAAATTTTACTTACTTTTAGCTTGAAATACTTAAAAACATAAATAATTATTAATAATACAGTCGACACTCGTTATAACAACCACACGTTATAAAGACCATCCTAATATAATGACCGGTGAGAAAATCCCCAACTGTATCCCAATATACTCTATGTTCTACCTCTTATAGCGACCACTCGTTATAATGACGTTATTTTCTGTAGGATTGAGACGGTCGTTATATTGAGCGTCAACTGTAATATTAATTTGTTAGATGACACCAAGCAGTGTTGCAACTCAAGGGGTGAAAGAGCTTATAGACGTTACTCCAGAAAAAAAAGAACGTGTCTTGGGAAAATGAAGATATTTCACAAAGAAAAGCTTATATTTTAGAGATAAAAACTTCATTCTTTTAAAAAGAAATCTTTAAATTAAAAATTTTAAACAGCTACAGATTATTAGTCAGCAAATTACATTTGTCTATCTTTCTTTAATTATCCCTTTTTTTCTTGTCAGTCAGAAATAAGTCTTTAAAACAAGGCTACACTCCTTAACTTTCTCCCAAGAAAGAAATTTAAAATTAAGCGAAATTATTCGGTTGGAGTTTGTTCATTAATAATTTGTGAGCTTTCAGCTAAAAAAAATCTTCGAAAAGAGGTAGAAGTCCACCAAGCGAGAGGGGGCACGTACCTTTCAATCTCTTTACTGGTAGTGA